>WSUD01000022.1:0-65489 GCA_019633495.1 Tulasnella sp. 427 | reverse complement strand
AAACGACGAACTCGCTCACGCCGTTGTGGACGAAGAAGTTTGGGCTGCCGTGGTCGGTAAGTATCCCTGGTGTTCCATGCCGATCCATCAGTTTATTGATTTCGGTTTCTCTTTAGTCAACTCCGACGCCTCCGCGCTTCTCACCTCCGCCCGGTCCTCGGCCAACTCTTCATACGATCCTCGCACCGCGGTCACATTCTACTACAATCAGGGCCGAAACGAGATCGCCGCCAACTCGTTCATTGTTCCCTACACCACCGCCCTCCTGCAATCTACCATGTCGACTTTCAACGCCAAGACCAACGCCGAGTACTTTGCGTCTCTGTCAAGCGGATCCGAGGAAGCAAGACAGCAGGGCTTGGTCGCGATTTCTCAAGCTCCTCAGACCGTCAGTCAACCGTTCGCTTATGAGGCCGTCAACCTAAGACCATACACCAAGACCGCCTCTCAGGCTGTCTTGCTTGTCGGCCAGATCTACGTCAGTAAGTACCTCTTTTTCATTCTCCTCATCAAGAGTATGGGCTGACGATCGGTATCTCTCACAGTCATCTTGTCCTTCGTGATGACCATGACGCACGACTTCGCCCGCGGCATCATCTCGCCCTTCCTCAGCTTCAAGTCCTACGCCCGAATGCGACTGATAGTACCATTGGTCATCTACATCCCGCTCAGCTTCTCATACGCCATGGTCAACTTGCCGTTCAAGATCACCTTCGACGCCAAGTACTCCTACGCCGGCGGGTTCTTCCTGTTCTGGGTGTTCGTGTACATGGGCATGGCTGCTCTCGGACTCGCTACCGAGGCCATGATCACGCTGCTCACGCCGAGGTTCATTGCTTACTTCCTCATCGCTCTCGTGAGTATCCTTCATTATATTCCCGTTATGCCTGAACTCGTGCTGACTTGTCTCGCCTCCCATTCCAGATCATCACCAACGTGTCAGTCGCATCAGTCCCCATCACCCTCCAACCCGCGTTCTACCGGTACGGTTACGGTTTCCCCGTCTTCAACTTGTCTCAAGCCGTGCGGACAATCATCTTCAACACCAAGAACCACTTGGGCGTGAACGCCGGTGTCCTTCTCGCCTGGGTCGTTCTGAGCATGATCACTGTTCCACTGTTCACCTGGTTGATGCGGAGAAAGGACGAGCAGGCTGAGAATGCGAAGAACGCCGAGAAGAAGTCTGTCGTCTAAGCGGGTATCGTTACTACTCTGGTGTCTGCTGCCGCTTGGCGTCCATACGGACATAGTGAAGAGGAGACTAGCAATGGTATTTACTTTAACTTATTTCAACATCAGTGTAGCCTATATTGTAGAAAATACTCTAGATATACATAGCATCGTAATATTACGCGTTGTATCATCATATCTCGCTTGGGTGCACGGATTATGGTGAAGCCCTGAGGTTGGAGCTTGGACTATTTAGGTCTCGGTCCATGAAGCCCTAAGCCTGCCGTGGAAGCGTCGGTCTCAGCTTGGCCGTCGAGACCGAAACATAATGTACAGTCTAGGATGAGAGTCTGAAAAAGTTGAAGAATCACAGGAAATGGCCAAGGTCGGGGTTTCTCGGAGGATAGATCGTCGTTCTTGGGTGGGAATGTTGTCGAGTCGCAGTGCACTCCAGCCCATCCCTGTCATCCTGGCCTGAAACCTGGGGTGTAGAGTCACGAAGTTCAGACGCTTATCATGCAACTATTATCGCTCGTAATGCTGTCTTTTCTCGTCACCTTCTCCATTTGCTGCTCGGCATTCGCGCACTGCAGCTCGATGAGCGACCCCTTAGCCGGCAGTCGAATCCGAGTTTCTACGCAGCCGAAGATTACCCACACCCCCGAGTCGTCTTTACCAGTGCCACAAACTTTTCACAATAGATAACAAATACGCAAGACAGAACAGCTCTACATGTACAAAGACGCAGGAAGGCGAACCAACAGAGAGAGAAAATCCGATACAACACAAACTCTAGTCAAAATCAAGAAACAGCCCCACCCTTCCACTACAGTGCGCCGCAGAGGAACTCCCCCCATCACTTCGAGGCGCACCTCCAGCGTCCCGCGCTGGGGCCCGCACTTCAGACCATCCCAACCCCCTAGTTATTGTTAAGCCAAGTCGACCAGCGACTTTGGCACATCCTCCGTACATCTCTACCCCCATCAAGTGGAATTCCTTCCATCATCCGGCCACGTCCTCCATTCCACGCCAACCGTGACCCGTTACGGCAGCCCTACTGCGCTCGCCGAGCCCAAAAACGCTGGTCCACGATGCCACCAGGGCACCCGAACAAAGCTCGAATTGGGTGCATGCGATTGTTGGGGGAGTTGAGAGGGGGATGGGAATCTTGCCGTTGGCCAGGTCATGGTCTCTCGGAAAAGTCGATGTTGACGTCGCCAGCGACGCCAGGATTGAAGGGCGCGGAAGGAGTCGAAAGACTCTCTTACGCATCTTCGTTGAGGAGCTGACTCCAGTCCTCAGTAGTCACTTCATCGTACGCCGAAAACGCCGAACTGGGTGCAGTTCGCTGAAGCCGCACGTTGCACCCGCACCCGCGCCCGCACCCGCATACTCGCCGGAAGACGCATCGTTACCACCGCCCGCGGTGTTCGACGATCACGTATAGCTATCCTGACCGATTTGGCTTGCGGTCGCGGCGTATGACGGTTACAAGGTTGAAGGGTCCGCGCCGTCGGTCGGAGTTGAAGCGGTGGGGAAAGACTCCTGGTCACCCGGCTCAGGCTGGAAGAAGTCGGCGGTGAAGTCGATGCAGAAGTCCGCCCAGGCCTTGTCTAGTGCGTTCCCGACATCAGACCAGATGAACGGAGGGACACCGTTCATAGCGGACCGAAGTGTCTCCAAACACCACCTCAAATTATCCCAGGAGATTGATTCGGGTGCGTCGTAAGGTTGGGTTATGTCGATTTTTTCCCATATGAGTGAGCCGCGGATGGCGTCCCATATGTACGAAGGGACATCCGGGAGACGATGTCGAAGATATTCGTAGCAGAGGTACGAGGTCTGATGCGGGACGATGCCGGATTCGCCGCACAGCCATATCTCGAGGCCAGCGCCGCGGGAGACCACTTCGTATTCACCAAAGTCGCTTTGCGTCGGCGTGGCGGTTTCCGCTTGTTCGACAGCCTGGTCGGCTTCAAGAGGCGTGTTCCTGGACGTCGAAGGTGGGACCGGATCGGATGCCTCCGACACACCTGGAGGTGGAACGCTCTCGAATTCCGGGTTCGAGACTGTCGAGGCAGTGGTCGTGGTTGATTCACCCGGTTGCTGACCCCCAGCGAAACTTCCGCCGCCGAAGGAAGGCTGGCCGTTCCATCCGTTCGTTGCTGGAGAATCATTGGACGCAAACCCGAAACCGTTGGCGACCGGCGCCTGGTTCGGGTCCATCGTCGTCCCAACGGTAGCTGGACCGTTCTCATGGGGCGTATTGTACGCCGTTGGTGCACCGACCAACGACATGACCGACCCGATGGGAGGAGGAGCACTCCCGAACTCCTGGTTCGGGGCCGACGGGAAGGTGTCTGCCATCGATACCTCCGCTTGCTGACCCTCGGTAGAACCCGCGACGCTGAAGGAAGGCTGAGCGAGCTGATTGACATCCATTGGGCCCCGTTCGCCTTCGCCGTTAGCCTGGGGGAAGGCATTCCATCTGGCCAAGGTGCTGATGACCGGCATCAGGCTTTGCTGGGCAGGCCATACTGCGGCGGGCTGGGGGTGCTGAAGAACCGCGGAGTTGGTGATGAATGTTGACCCATAACTGGGATTGGCGACGGGGCCGAATGTTGCGGTGCCGTTCTGTGTCGGCGGCGCGGTGGTCTCTCCTTGGGCTGTACCTTGTCCGAACTCCTGGTGTCTCTGGCTTGCTGCCGAAGGGATGAACGAGGATGCCACCGACCCACTGGGAGGTGGAACGCTCCCGAACTCCTGGCTCGAGAACGTGTTCGCCATCGGTACATCCGGGTGTTGACCTCCAGCAGAGTTCGCGGCGCCGAAGGGAGACTGACCAAACTGGTTGACACCCATTGGTCCCTGTCCATCATTCCCGTTGGTCGCAGAATAGGCATTCCATGTAGCTTGACCGCTGGGGACCTGCCCCAGGGCTTGCTGCACGGCCCATAGGATGGGCGGCTGAGGGGCCTGAAGAGCCGCGGGGTTCATGGCGAAGGTTGACAGAGCGTTGAAGTCAGAGACGGGGACGGCAGGCTGGGCCTCGGAGGTGACGGGAGGAGCTTGCCAGTGGGGGTTGGGGATGCTGGGATGAGCGACATTGTGGCTTTGAATCTCCATCTCCGTGTCAGCTTCGGCATCCACAGTAGAGGCTCCAGCTTGGAATTGGTGGGAGGTGGCTCCGGCAAAGTTGAAATTGTTGACGTTGTACTGGACCGGAGCGGAGCAAGGGGCAAATGGAGTCGATCCGGCCTGTGGGAACTCCGTTGGGTGGGGTGTATTGGGTGTCACGGTGTTGAAGGCGGTATTCCAACGCTGGGTAGCGGGAGCCTCCGTCGAAAGGTGAGATGATTGCCACTCGCTCGTGGCGGTGACGGGTGGCGACTCGTGGCTGGGCAGGGCATACTGGGACTGCGAGTGAGGTACTTGCAGAGGAGCATACTGGTATCTACGGTGGTGCCGGCGAGTTAGCCCAATCAAGCGGAAACGGAGCAGAAGAAGAATTGACGTACCCGGAGGAGAAGGACGCGGGATCATAGTGGTTCGAGGTCATTTCTGTATGCTGAGTCGCGTCTAGCGTTTGAGCCTCAGCAGGAGTGGCGGGGACGGTTTCAGGGGCCGCGACGTTGTCGTAGAGCGGAGCCGACACAGGAGGGGTAATGGGTGAGGCGACCTTGGCAGTCGTCAGTGCTTGTTCCAATTGACGGAGGAGCTGCAATAAAGGTCATTGTCAGCAGCAACGCTCGAAATATGAGCGGCAACGCTCGAACGTACTTGAGCGTTCTTGTCCTTCTCCGCTTCGAGTTGTGTTCGAACTACTTCGAATTGCTGCGCGCCGTGGGCCACCTTCCGAGCGTCCGTGTTATCTTCGGCCAGCTTCGCTACACTACCGACGATTTTATCGATCTTCTCGTTCAGGTCGGTGTAAGCCTTGCGTCGACGTTTCACCTGCTTGGAGGCGGATTCAAGGTCTGCCTTTGAGCTAGCGAGCTCTGCCTGGATTTCCGCAATTTTGACGCTCATCTCCGAGGTCTTCTTCCGCGCGTCATCTCTCTCCTCACGCAGCACTCCAACAGTATTCTCAGCTTCCCCAAGCTTCAAGCGCAGCTCCGTTAGGATCTCGCGAGCAGGGGCAGCGTCTCCACGAGCCTTCGCTTCCTGCCGTTGAGCTTCTTGGGTTTTTCGTTCCGAGAGCGCGAGGCTGTACTGCAGTGAATTTATGCGGTTCTGCATTTTCGAGAGCTGGGACATGGTGGTATTCTTCTCCTGAAGCAGGTCCTGAGTGGTTCGCTTGACGACATCCTGGCAGGTGTCCAAAGAGTCTTGAAGCCGTGTGATTGTCGTCTGGGTAGCGTTGGCCTGATTCACCAGCTTGAGAGCGAGCGCTTTCTCCCTCTTGAGATCCATCCGGGCATTTTCAAACCGATTCGTGACGGTTGCGACTTCAGCACGGGCCGCATCCCTCTCCTGATGCAAAAGGGCGACTTGCTCCAGTGCCTTGGTGAGCTCTCGCCGTTCCTGATGATCGATCTCCTCAGCCTTTTGAACGCGATCCAAGATTTTCGAGACTTCAGAGCGCGTGGCATCTCTCTCCTCACGTAGGAGGTCGACTTGTTCCAGTGCCATGGCAAGTGATCGCCGTTGAACTCGGTTGGTTTCCTCGGCGTCGACCGACTGCCTGTAGATTGAGATCGCCAGGGCGTAGGCGCTCAGCTGGGCATGACCAGGCTCTGGCTGGGCAATGGGTTCGACTGTCCGACTGTTGCTGACGCCGCAAGGTTTCTGAGAGCGGAAGAAATGGTTAGGGCGGGCAGCCGACTGGAAAAGGAGATAGTGAAGATATGCTGCTTACCACAGGTTTGGCACGCCTCTGAATTCGCTGCTCTTTCTCGAGTTCCTCCAACTCATCCTCCAAGACTTCTACGAGAAATTTCACTTTTTCCTCGGCCTGCCTCTTGATTTCATTCTGCTTTTCCTTCGCGTGTACTAGGTGACTCCAAAGGAGTTTCATCGTTTTCTGCAGCTGCGCATTGTCGCTCTCCAAGGATTCAATGCTGCTCTTTTGGGATTCGATGTAGCTTTGCTGAAATTCGGCCCGGCTGTCCTGAGATACGATCCGGCGTTCGAGGGATTCGATCCGGCGTCTTTGAGATATACAGAGCATGTACTATGACTAGCGTCAGTTGTCGAGCGAAAGGGGAAAGGCTGAAGAAGGGGCGGAAAAGGCAATTAGCCAACTCACCAGGTAGAAAAATACGACAATAGCAAGACAAAACACGAGGAGGCAGACACATCCCAGGTATACGACGGCATCGAAGTTTGAAGGTTGCACGGCATTAAAGTACATGGAGGAGGACTCGGTTACACTTGAGGCATCAATCCGCTTGGGAGTCTGGTCGTAATTCCAATTTCTCGGGTTGGCTGGGAGGTCCTCGATTTGACCGTCGGGATCAGACGGCTCGGAGCGGGAAGGGTCGTACTTGGTGGCATCGGAGAGTTCGAGGTCGTTGTTCCGTTTGGTGTCAAAGAAGTGGTCGAGTTGGGATGATGGTGTGATGATACGGTCTTCGCCGTCATTCTCTTCTGGCATCGAGGTGGCCGTGTCGTCGTCGGAAATGTAGCGGTCGGCGGTGGAAGCCGTGGCATAGGGGAGAGGGATGGATAGATTTGGACTGGCAAGTATTGCCTGTCGGTGGCTCTCGGGTGTGACACGACCCGCAGACAGCAGGCTCAGTTCGCCGTCCCCAACCGTATCGGGGACCAAGATGAGGGAGGCGACGATAAAAAGAGCGAAGTGGAATAGACGATAGGCAACCATGATGCCACGGCGTCTCGGAGATGCTCTGCAACTTGGAGGTGACGAGGTTCGCTGTCGGGATTGGTGGCAACACAGCGAGGTGGGCGAAAGTGGAATCAAAAAGAGGACGGACGGAAGCAAGACGTACACTGCTTTAAGTAAGCTGATTCAATGAGGCGTGTGCCTGAGTTTGATGTGGTTTCTGTTTGCAGCTCGTTTTTAGAAGTCCAAGGTTGTGATCACCGGAGTTCCAATCCAGCTCATACACAACGGATGTTGCCAGTCGAGTACAAGGATGGTACTGAGTGTCAGAGAAGTATATATCAGTCGAGAGAATTGGGGGTGTAAATTGTGTGGTTTGAGAATGAATCGAGGATGGCGAGATGAGGGATCTACGAAAACAGGGTCCAAGGAAACGTGACACAATGAAAAAAGAGGAAAGGTTGTTTTCCACCCACCCCAACGACGGTATCATCCCCATCACTCCCCTCTCTATGACTTCTTATTCATGCCTACCTCAAACTTATCGTCTCCTACAATCCTGAAGCGAACGGCCACCCCGCGGCCGGGATACCTTCGGCGTCAGTCGCGTTCTGGCAGAGATAATGGGAGGACTCTGCTACAGTGCCAACCGCGTCAATATAAGTGACAAATAAAATTGCAGGGCTTTGATAGCTGATAGGTCCGGTTCTTAGGCAATAAGACATGGGGAGGTTACGGATGCCCCAGGAACTGAAACGACCGGAACGCAAGCTCACGTCTTCCCGGAGCATTTGACCCACCGCAAATAGTTTACTCGTTATGCCTTGCCTAAGGCTAGCTCTTCGAACCGAAACGGACTTTACGGGAAGACTGTCTTATACATCGGTCATTCATCTAGCGAGCCCATCTAGCGTAACGATTGAGATCCTCGCCGATCAAGAAGTTTTGTCAGACAATTCAGACACTGGCATTCTCAAATTCCTTGGTGGGTAAGCTGCTCTCAGTAGCTGAGAATTGATTGATCGTCTAAATGGAGTCGCGACGTCCCAACAGCTCCCGAATCCTTCCTTGTATTTGGAATTTTCGAGATGGCAGAGTGACTGGAGATTCCAACCGCACAGGAATACTAACCGAAGGTATTGGTAAATATACGAGTATGAAAGGCGTGGCACGACACCGGACTGCCAATTCATAGACGTAGTTCAGCATTCTTGAACCGTACGAAGGGAACTGAAGGCATAGGAAACGCCACCATCATTCAGGATCCCCGCAGCTGGTAGGTAACCGAATTCACTTTCTATATCACTGTGAGCTGCAGGTTGACATGATATTTCAGTGATGCTCGGTGTGTACTCGGTCTCGACCCCACCCAACTACAACAGCGCTTCCCGTCCAGGATCAGGAAGCGGGCGGTTGAATACAGTAGAAACTCGATGAGACAGTCTTCTGAAGACGAAAAGCTTGGCTGTAGGTTCCTTGCTCCGTCATGGCAGATTGAGACTAACATTTCTTCATCTTCGCAAGATGTAGTACTTGTACTTCAAGATCTCTAACCTGATCTCATCGTGATACACCTCATGTCCTCTTAAAAGACATAGAGAGACTGATTAGTACTACTCTAGCCCAAGGATCAGCCGCTAAGTGAGATAACGGGGAGCGCTGCGACCAGGTATGGCAGCCGCTTTCGAGGCCAAGAAAATGTCCCTGAGAATTAATACCTCCGCTAAAAATATGAAATATGACTCTAAGTCTCCTTTCTGGAGGGAGACTCCTGCTCATGCTACTGTGGGGTATGAAGTCTGGGCGGGCTTGGTTTATAAGTCCTTCCATCTCACGTTTCGTCTTCGTAACTCAGTTGTCTTCATCACTGGCTCCATTACCTGTGACTTACCACGTATATATATGGATTTATATATATAGTTACTATGATAGGCTTTTCGCAAGCCGCACGCTCCCGTCACTTTATAAAACTACCCAGCGTCGAACCGACATCACTGCCAACTCGTCCATCGTGCCTGACACCATTACAATTTTGTAACCTAGCTGACTAGCTATGAAATACAAAGTTATTCCTTTAAGTGGTACCTGGGAGAGGAGAACGGGAGCTTCGGACTCTCGTGCCTCTGGCCGATGCGGACGACTTGCACGCGGTGAGCTCGAGGCCATACACCGAGATCGCTCTCCCGATGGTCTTACTTGTTGGTAAAATCTCAGCGAGCTCGCTCCTCTCATTTGCGTCTCTCATCTGCTTCATCAGTTATATTGCTGATGCCCTGCTGGCCACTTATCATCGACCGAGACGGGTAATTCGATTTCGGTCGGGGTCCAACTAGCGCGACCTCAAATCGACGCCAGGCTTTCTTGATCGCACTCATAGCCTGTAGCACCCAGAACCGAGAGCAGAGGTCCCCAAGGAAATTTAAATACGTAGTCCATCAACTAACCCAGGGTCGTAATAAGGAGGCCACGTCTGAAAAATATCCTAGAGACGCGCAAGGAGAGGGGAGCCGAATCACTCTAATGACTAGGGAAGAAAGAAGTATTCTGATAGATGAGGAGGCGAGGGTAACTCGGTAGCTAAGTAAATCGAAACGAACGGAGAAGAAAGGTCTTTGCGCGAATGGGGAGCGAGAATCGTACACCATCATAAAGTCTGGTCCATCGAAATCGAGCGGGGTTCACAGAGAGAGAGAGAGAGAGAGACGGAGCCACACCGTTCACGGCAGCCCATGCTAGTTATGACTTGTCAGCGACCATTGATCTAGGGTGACCATGGAAGGAGTCTTGTAGTCGCTGGCTTGCATGTTGGGCCATTGAGGGTTGAACAAGACCTGAAGGTTGTATGATCCGGCGGGGAGCTCAATGGTGAGGACGGTGACGCCCGGGTTGGGTTGATCGGTCATGCCAGCCGGGAGCGCGGGATCGTCACTGTACCGAACAGGGTCGGCAGTTCCGAAGACAACGCCGGAGGGAGCGTTGAGGATCTGAACTTGCATAGTGTTGCCGTCAAGAGTCAAGGTGGCGGAGGCACCGTTCGTCGCGACGGTGGCGTTGGTGTGCATACGCCACTCGATCGGCTGCTGCGAGTTACTGATGTCGTCCTGGAGGAGAACCTGCTTGCGACCGTTGATCATACGGATACCACGCTTGATGGACCTATCGAGACAATATATAATTAGTATAGTAGTTCAAATATTGAGCTAAAGCATGAATGCTTACACTCCGTTGTAAGTGGCGGTCAAGTCAGTAGTGAAGAATGCGGTCGAGTCCGAGGGGTCGTCAAAGACAGTGCTGGAGCCTTGGGCAGTACCGGAAGATCCAAAGGTGGTTGGGGTGGCAGCGTTGACGTTCTGGTTTCCGTGATTGACGACCAAGCAGTTCTGACCTTCGGTACGCTTGCGGTAGTACAACCAACGCTGACTATCTTGGGCTTCGGAGCTGAAGTAACCATCGGAGAGGTAGTCCCCAGAGCCGAGTTCACCAGCCCAGCGGACACCAAGGGCATCGATTACGAAGTCACCAGCGTCGAGATCTCCGTGGGTTTGATGGCCAGTGTGGTTGCCAGCCTTCATAGCGACGTACAAGCCGTTAACATCGGTCCAGCTCGAGCGCATGGAGGCCCAGGCGTCGAGGGGGTCGTCGAAATTATGGTCCAACGGCAGGTTGTTCCAGAACGCGCCGGTAACGCTGGGGTCGTACCAGAACATGGTCCAGGGCTCAGCAGCGTCGATGCGATCTCGCTGGAAGAGCATGTACTCGGGCTTGTTGAACTGGGTAGCGTGGAACATCATGGCGTTGGCGGTCGTGCTGTACTTGTTTGGACCGTGATCGCCGTAGTCGAACATCTGCTGGTTGCCGTAGACGTACATGTGGTAGAGACCGGTGTCGGCGAACTCGGGGTTGGCGGTCATCAGTCCGTACGTGCTACCGGTTGCGGTGAGGAGCGAGGAAGCAAGCTCGGCTTGGCCAGTAGTACCGAAGTACCAGTAGTTGGGGGTTTCGGACCAGGTGCCATCGCTGCTGGGACCCATGGCGCAGTTGGCCTTGGCATTGTCGATGGTGTATCCAAGGATTTGCTGAGCGGTACCGGTAGTGTCGTCACCGAGAATGGCGAGGGCGCCCATGGTCAAGCCACCATTGCAGACGCAGTTCCAGTTGCCGTTGACGGTTCTCCACCAGCCGTAACCAGCGTTGTTAGCGTACGCCTGGATACCGAAGTTGAGGCCGAGGTTGAGGATCGCGGTGCGGATAGTGGTCTTCTGCTGGTCTGTCCAGACGTCGTAGAGCCAGTCGTATCCGATAGCGAAGGCAGCTGTGAACTCGGCGACGTCGAGGAAGTGCTGGGTGTTCCAGTTGTCCGGTGCGGTTCCGAAAGGCTGAGATCCAGTCCCGGATGCATTCTGAGCGCGCCAAGGATTAATTTGTTGCCCAAATATTTATTTAATTTGGAAAGGACGTACTTGCAATTCTTTCCAGGCACGATCGGCCCACATGGTTTGGCCAGTAACGCGATAGGCATATGCGAAAGTCTTGATGCGCTGCTTCACTGAACGGGCAACGTCGAGAACACCGCTCTTGTTGAGGCCTCCATCGATAACGTATGGAACGGGGTCCATGCTCTCCCACTGAGCAGCATCATTCATGATGGTGTCGTTCCACGCCTTCATGTATGGATCAGAGGCGACAAAAGAGGGAAGCTGTTCCCATTTGTAGGCAGGCGCGATAAGACGGGGTCTGTCGGGCCGAACGGTGGTGGGGGCGGGGTTGGCGGGCTGGAAGGTGTCGGTATTCCAGGTCACAGCCGCGTTACTACCCGCCTTTGCGACGAAGGTAGGCTCGGTAAAAGCGGCAGCGTTGGTCTGAGAATGATGGCAAATATCAGTAGACTGATCATGAGACGGATCCAAGAGGAAGTTTGACTGACCGTGGAAGGGTACACTGGCACGCTGTGAGCGTTGGTCGCGGTGGCAAACATGCCAATCGCGGTTTTCACGCTTGCCAGGTCACTGGGATTCGGCTCACCAGTCGAGCCGCTGTTGGCCGACGATGAGGATGTTTTGCTGCTCGATCTGGAGCCAATGACACCTCCGACGACTGCTGCAACGACAATAACGACAGCGACGGGAACTCCGACTTTGACCTAGATTTTGACGTGGACCGGATGAGCGCCCAAAATAGAATTTGAGAAAAACATTCGGGATTTTCGCGCTCACCCATTTGCTGAGGCCTTTCTTTGGCTCTCCATAGTCACCGCCGTACTCTTGTGCGCCTACTGAGTGGTAGTTGGTGTCGTTGAGACGGTCTTGGCTTTCGCGGTAAGCCATGGTGGACGAGGAGGGATGGAAAAGAGTGGAAGTGGGTTCTGTTTCAAGGCAGGCCCAAGGGTATTTATATGTGTAATGTGTAAGGGAGGTTTTGAAGGAGGAGTTGGGTTGTGGCAAGGGATGCTGGTGAGGAAGGGGGAAAGGGAAAGAGAGGAGACAACGTTGGAAGAATGGTTGCACTGCCAGAGGACATCCTTAAGTCCGTTCCCTAAGACCGATCGTCAGGGCCGTTGGGCTATACCTGGCACAGCGCAACCGCTCAACGGCCTTTTTAAAATAGATCCGCAAGGCTCATCGATCGGATGGGTAATGTCCTGAGTCTCGGTATGAATCCGTTTGGGGATCCAAAGCTCCCAGAGTTGGCTTTCGAGTTCAGCGCCCATCCAGACCCTACTCAACGGATGCAAAAGGAGTATTATGATCTGCAAATATTACCCATAAACCGTCACGATGAACAAATTAACTCATTTCTAATTGCTTGGCCTAATCGATTGCGCGCTCAGCCAAAATCGCTTCCAACTTGCCGAGCGTCCGTTGCAGCGGCAGGATGCCCCCAGCGGTCAGTTTCGGCACGGCTTTATCCTCCCAGCCGGGAATGATTCGCATGATATCTTCGTTCCCTCCACCTCCAGAGACGGCGCGGCTGGAGCCGCTGGCCTGTTGACTGGCTCCGATGAGTGCCTTCGCATCGGCAATGACCTTGCCGAGTTTGCCTTGATCCAAATAAAGCCATTCGATCTCTTTTTGCAATCCGCCAGGAGGGTACTCGAGCGCTCGTTTCACAAAGCTCCGCGACAGTACATACGCTTTCTCGCTGTAGAGCCGACTGTTGACGATTCCCTCGTGGGTTCCTCGAAGTTTCTCAAAGGCAGGTTCGCAGAACCAACTATGTCAGGGTCAGAATTAGCGCTCAAGTTATTCGGCATTCCGATAACGCGCGAAAAAACTTACGGCTCTTTGACAAGCACAAGGCCCTGGATCGATACTAAAGCCTGCATGAGGCTTGACCGCGAGGGGCTCCAGCTCTCTGCCTTGTCACCCGCCCATGTACCAAGGATAGACAAGCAAACCTTCCCCTCCTCATACAAGTTAGGGTTCACTAGTCAAAATCTGTAAGCGATGTAAAGTGGAGGTTCTAGACAGCGATCATACCTCTGCCATTGCCATTCGTCCAGCTGTGGAAGTGCGCAATAGGTGGCGTTTGAGGGAAAGTATCCTCAAAATGCCAGTCGATGACGAACGGAGCTCCTTCGTAGGGAGTGTTTTCAGGACCAATTATCAGACTTCTGATCAGGTCGGCACGATCCTCGTAAGCGCGAACGATGATAGAATCTGAAATGCATTTGAGAATGTCAGATTCATATCGGGAAGGAGTCTCAGTGAGACTCACCGGGAAGCCCAGTGCTAAGTATCTTGTACTCCTTAGACAAACGTGTCATGAACTGTCTGCTCGGCTGTCCAGCCTTCTTGCTCAAGAACGCGTGGTCGGGTGGAGCCGTCGAGAGCATCTTGAACTTCTTCCAAGGTCCTTCCAAATCTTCCTCTACCTCGTTTTCAGAATCGCCGACTTTTGCCATTGGTGAATTTGAAGACGAAGGGCTCGATGATACGGGTTCTTCCACCGGCTGTGGCACTGTCAATGCTTGTGCCTCCGCGGTCACATCTTCCTTCGAAGCCTCCGCAATGGCCTCCAGCGGAGGCAACTCCGTGTAAGTGTCCCCGCCTTCGACGTCCATCGCATCGTCATCCCCGTCGTAGTCCTCCCAGCTTCCCTGGCTGCCCATATCCTCATCCGCATCCTGAACAGCGACGCCATTCGGGGTATGGAGACCAAAGAATTGGCTCAGGTATTGCGACACCGGACCGTCCACGTTCATCATTGGATCCTGACCGTCAATGACAACGGGTTCGTCCCAGAGACCAGGCATGCCATCCCGGCCATCCATTAGCAGAGTGATCCGCACCAGAGGGATCGGTAGAGTCTCTCCCGAAGCAAGGCACACCTCGATGTCACCAGAAGTTCGAAGCTAAGCAGAGGCGGGGTGAGTTACTCGGTCAGGTATGAGGAATGACCGCCAACTTACGCTGGTAACCTCTCCGAACCAGTCAATGTCTTTCGGATTCTTCCAAACCAGTCTCGTGTCGGCCTCCCGCTGCAACCTACCCTGTTGGGTAGGAGCAGGCGAGCTATGACTCCTCGCTGCATCGAACCGTTGAGCATATTCCATTCCAATATGTGCCATCTCGTGTCTCCATCCGTCGGGGTTCGTATCTCGCACCCAAGGTTCCAGTTCCCCGATCTTCGGCACACGAGGTGGCGGACATCCGTTGGTGCTCGATTCCTCGTGAAGCAGAACAAAGTCGCCTCGTCGCACTCCTATTGCGTCAGGTTCGTCCCATGATGGTGTTGATGACCCGTGAGGATCAAGCTCCAAGACTGAGACGATGGAGAAGGACGGTGGCTTGCTACCGTCTTTGGGAGGGTTCGTTGGAGGAGTCCGCCAGTATACTTCAGCTGTCCTTTCGTCGGCAGAGACCGTCGTGACAACTCCCGCTCGACTATCATCGTCTCCTTTCCATTGAACCCAGTCACCTGGCCAGCAGTCATACTCATCGGGATTTGCATACGGTATCACCGACGTCGAGGGAGCGCCCTCCGATATCGTGCCGTTTTGCCAGAGAATTCTGACCGTGGTCTTGGTCTCCCGGACCACGAGGATGTCGCTCTCGATGAGTTCGCTTCCAGGTATGTCGACTTTGCCGTGTCGTGTATTTCGGACGCCATGCACTAGGTAGAGAGTGTTTAGGGTTCGCGTGTATCACCCCCACTCCCCAGCGGCAAAGCACTTACTTTCAGCAAGAGATGCGTCCTTGAATCGAACGCGATCAGAAACTCGAAAGATCGTCCGGGGTCGAACGATAGTCAACTCCTTGAACTCGTCGGCGTTCCAAAATTGCTTTGGGCGTTTCTTCGCGGCCGCCACCTCAGCGGGTAACTACAAAAGTGCCATCAACCTTAGGACCGGAGTCTTCTGACGAAAACCGGCTTCAAGCTGCTTACAGTTTGGTTCACGGCCAGCCAAGCGATAGCGAGGACAGTCGGTTTTACAGAGACAAGTACCTCAGGGATTGCTGACGTTGTTTCTGACAAATGCTGTAGCGAGGCTTCGGGAAGTATATCTGGCCCGCGGTCTCCGACTTGCATTCGGCCTCCGAGTTCAGCGAAACAGAACAACGACTTGTTGGTCAGTTCTGCACGGAAAACCGGTCAGTTGATGACGCGGGGTGTGACACAGGACGGTCTCAATTACCGGCTATCGCTTCGTCAAAAAGCTGAGGAATGTGTCAGTGGACGGAGCAGTACGTGTCGCGATGAAAGCTCTGACCTCTTCCACTTGGCCAACCCAATCGTTGTGAATGATGTAGTCGCCTACGTACACCTCGGTGGTATTCTCCAATTCGGAAGCAGCAACCCATCCACCGTACTGGACCTGACTGACAGCATGTTCAAGCTTCACCTCCACATTCGTCTCCAGAACCACTCCGCTTTGCACGTCATGCACATTGCGCTTGACCAAGTCTCCAGGTTGGAGAGAACGGTCGATGAGATAGTAGTCCGACTCCGGTGCGATCTCATGCTGCCCTGAGACCATATAAGACACGCCAATCTCTCCCGGTATAAGCGCTCGATTCAGCGGGTCATTTGCGAGTGCTGGTGGTGGGGGCGCTGATTCAGAGTCGTGCCAGTGTCGCTGTGGGCCGAGAGCGCGAGCGAGCAAGATATCAGTCAGAATTCGCATGAAAGGATCGCTGGGTGTCAAAGAAGGGACACTCACGAGGACTATGGCCAAATCATCTTCAGGTCCTTCTGGGTCTCTGTCTTTCCTCCTGACGATGTCTTCAAGAAAGAACTGGGTTGAGGTGGTATGATGAGGTCAATAACCCCTAGATCACCGTCAGAACCACATGCTTACGCTGGATGGTGCTAGAGCAGCCCGGCTCATAAAGCAGCAGTAGCGAAAGCGACGTTGGAGAGCTAATATGAGATTCGCGGCCTTCGTGGCTTATCGCTTAGTGTAGAGTAACGGCGAGCGGCGTCGAACGACCGCGAGGGCAAGTGACAAAACGAGAAACCAAGCGGAACCCCGGCAAATAAATCCAAGCGCGCATGATTCAAAGGTCGCCGCCTGACAGTCCGATGCCAAGTGGTCTCATTACATATCCAAATGACTTTATTGCAGAGAAGGACAGACGTGCGTGAAAATACAAACATTGCAGATTGTGGCGTTGAGGCCTTGACACCATGAGAACAGGAGAGAATGCAAGATGTGAGAAGGAAAGACGTGGAATCACCGTTGAGAGTAGTCCCGATGCAACGAGATGAGGAAAGAAAGTCGAGTTTGGAAGGACATCCGCGATGTTGAGATTGCGGAACAAAAGCGCTTAGTAGCGGTAGTGGCTGGCCTTGTAAGGGCCGTTGACCGGGATGTCGAGATACTTGGACTGGACGTCGGTGAGCTTGGTGAGCTTGACGTTGAGCTGTTCCAAGTGAAGGCGAGCGACCTCTTCGTCGAGCTCCTTGGGCAACATGCTGTAATTACGAGGAGAGGTCAAGAGGGGGACTTGGATAGTACGGAAGTGGTACGTACTGGACGCCAAGAGGGAACTTCTCGGGAGTCGTCCACAGAGCAATCTGGGCGAGAACCTGGTTGGTAAACGAGCAGGACATGACGAAGGAAGGATGGCCAGTAGCGCAGCTGTGATCGCGTTTATGTCAGAGACTGAACCGCCCAGTCGAGGAGCGCATTACATACCCAAGATTAACGAGACGACCCTCAGCGAGAAGAATGATATGGCGGCCGTTGGCCATGGTAAAGCGGTCGACTTGAGGCTTGACGTTGACGCACTCCTTGGCGTTTGTCTTCAACCAAGCAACGTCGACCTCGATGTCGAAGTGACCGATGCTGCCAGGTACGTTAGCAATCATGTGGAACCATAATGTGTATGAGATTGAACTTACTTGCAGACAATAGCATCCTCCGGCATAACCGAGAAGTGGGCACCGGTGATGATGTCCCTGTTGCCAGTGGTCGTGACAAAGACATTGGAGCGAGGGGCAGCATCTTCCATGGTAGTGACTTCGTAGCCAGCCATGGCAGCTTGGAGAGCATTGATAGGGTCGATTTCGGTGATCAAAACACGGGCACCATAGGAGCGGAGGGACTCGGCGCACTGGAGAGCATCGGGTCAGTCGAGGGAAACACGACGAGAGAAGAGCAGGCCTTACACCCTTGCCGACGTCACCGAAACCGGCGACAACAGCGACCTTTCCGGCCAACATGACATCGGTGGCACGCTTGATACCGTCAACGAGAGACTCGCGGCATCCGTAGTAGTTGTCTATCAGGTGCAAGCGTTAAATTGTATGATGTCATCAATAGCTGACAAAGTTTCTTACCAAACTTGGATTTGGTAACGGAGTCGTTGACGTTGATAGCTGGAACCTTGAGTTTGCCCTCTCGGAAAGCCTTGTAAAGATGGTGAACACCAGTGGTGGTCTCCTCAGAAACGCCACGGATATCTAACGAGAAAGTAAAATTTAGAGTAGGGTAAAGCATGGAGAGGCGGAAGCTACATACCTTTGAGGTATTGAGGGTACTTGTCGTGGACGAGGTTGGTGAGATCACCTCCGTCGTCGAGGATCATGTTGAGGGATTTGCCTCCGGGGAACGCCGCAAGAGTCTGTTCGATGCACCAGGTGTACTCTTCCTCGGTCTCTCCCTTCCAGGCGTAAACGGGGACGCCAGTAGCAGCGATGCTAAAGAAGTTCAAGATACGATCAGTATGCCGCACGACATCAGATGAAGAATCATGCCAAGCTGTACGTACGCGGCAGCAGCATGGTCCTGAGTCGAGAAAATGTTCTGATTTGCGGAACGTAAAATCCCAAACGTGCGTATACCAAGTTAAAACACGCGGTTCCAGGCAAGGGATCATCTCAGGTACGTACGCAGGAAGACCAAGTAACTTCGGCACCCAAAGCCGTCAAGGTCTCGATAAGGACGGCGGTTTGAATGGTCCTGGGCGATGGATCGAGTCCTTAGGATCAAGCACTGCTCCTTCTACGAAAGGACATACATGTGAAGGCAGCCAGCAATGCGAGCACCTTTGAGAGGTTGCTTGTCCTTGTACTAGATAGAACGGGCGCAACAGGTCAGATTGGCACGCTTTGCATTGCGGGCTGCGGGCGATGTTTCCGCCTTACCTGCTTGCGGACAGCCATAAGACCAGGCATCTCATTCTGAAGCACAAAAAGGAGGTGAATAAGAGTCAATGCCGTGATGAAACGAGAGGCGCACTTCGGCAATCTCGATCTCCTTGCGACCGAACGCGGCGAGAGAGATATCTAGCAAGAGCGAATGGCGCGACGCGGTCAGAATTGCAACAGACAGCACCCACGACAGAAAATCGCGTTTCCTCACCAGCAACCTTGTAAGACATGTTTTCAAGTAGAAATGATAAGGAACAAGAGGATGAAAGAGGGAGGAACGGTGGTACGAGATGAAGATCTAGGATTGCAATGAGTCGGGCTTTTATTTACCTCATTGTACCTTGGAGCAAACTGGTCCAAGCGGGAAGAACTGCACAACCCCCAGCGGGCGTAAAAGCTCAGGGCAACACCGCTTACCAGGGCGACTTGCACCCCTTATTATGTACATTGGTCTGCATCGGTACCTCTTAAGATACCCTTGACCACGCTTTAATCAAGGTCAATGTTCTTCAGGCACTTTTCACTGGCGCCTGCGGGATCAATTCAGCTGAGCCTGTCAGCAATCAGGGCATGGCGTATGGGAAGTGCTTACATCTGTACTTTCTACGTTCAAATTTCCATTGTACATATTTTGCCTTAACTGGATCTGAAAGTCAAATGCTGGGAGTGCTTTAGGGCTAAGCCTCACCCAAGACAACACGGTGCAACCTTCTGACTCCTGAGCTTACTGGATGTATACGGACGTCATTTAAAGCCTTGGTCTCGACTTCTGATCAGGAGGGCCACTTTTTTCCAAACTTATAACGTGTGCCTGGACGGTTGTCGCGTGACGTCGGAGGTCCACTTTTCTGCCAATCTGAGCAAATTCACAAGGACGCGGGCATATACACAAACCGCAGAGATCAGTGCACGTATATAAATGCCACGAAGACTCTATAGTCTGACCCTCAAGTCTTTACCATGTCTCAGCTCGACTTTTCAGAAGACGATCTTGTTGACGTCGTATCCATGCCTTCCACCACTACTTCGGGGTTAGACTCCACCCCAGACCTCACTCTCTCACCCGAAGTTACTCCAGTACCCGACATCGTATCCACACCTTCCATTAGCGCTTCCAAGCCCGACTCTGGCCCAACCCTCACCGTCGTTGAAGAACATGCTAGCTCACCTGGCGTTGTTCCAGTGATTATCGACCAGCCCACCGATTGGAGAGATCCTCGAATTTATTACTCCCGACTTGTTTCTGTCCAGGTACTGCATTTTCCGTCTTCAGGAATTGCCTCTGACGTCCCATTTGAATTCAGGTCGAGGACACAAAGTATCGTGTTCCTTACGGATTGATCCAACAATCTGAGGCCTTCGGGTCTCAAATCACTGCTGACGACGTGTTGCACGTTGACGGTATCACAACGAGCGAAATGGAGGCTTTTCTTCAGATATCGGATGTCCGGTAACTACACAACATGCTCTTCAGCTCTGGTATAACTGCTGAGTGCCATTCTACTGTCTATTAGGTGCATTGATAACGTTGAGTCGATAAGCTTTGAACAGTGGGCAGGAGCTCTCGCTATCGCGAATCGATTGCTCGTCCCGAGAATCTGAGCTTACGCCATAACGCAGCTGCAAGAGGCTCTCGGTCGCTTGGACCCTTTTGATTGCATTGATATGGCGATCAAATACCATGTGAACGACTGGCTTTCCCAGTCGACTCTCCGCATCTGTCTACGACCGGGTCCATTATCGGCAGCTGAAGTTCTTCGCCTAGGATTAGATCGCGCGACTTCGGTCAGTCGGGTTCGAGAAATTCTTTTGGCCCACAAAAGTCAGTTGGAAGCAGCTCGGCTTACAGCGGAGGTGGACCGGCTTACTACGAAGCTGGGCCGGCTTAAGGCACGGCTAGCAGGACGCAGAATCCTCGAAAACAGTGCAAGAACCTCAGCGACCAGCGCGCCAGGCAATATAAGCGAGACGATTGATGAGGAAATATCAAGAGAAGCCAAGAGGCTTATTGCCCTCGACGGGATCCTATCCGACGCTACTCAGACCAGTCGTTTGATTGCGCTGGATGGGAACTCTTCACAGTTTGAAATGGAGGGACCTCCAGCAAATGGTGGACTCGTTCGCAGATTGACATACCAAGATCCGGAGCTCAGACCAATACAGGTAAGTTGACAAGATAGTGGCATTATTTGGATGTATCCTCAACTTCATTACCAGGTTCATGATCGCGTCTATCATTTGCCCTCCCGATACTTCGATCGGTCCGCTCTTTTTGGCAACACAGAAGGCTCACAAGAGGGGTATTCGAGCCATTACAGCTCACTGTTACTACCTCAGGACGTTTCTGTCGCGGATTGGGAACTTTTCTCAAGGATTTTGACTCATCGGTGAGTGAGTAGCATCGTCGAAGGTGGAGTACTTGCTAACTCGGTAATGGTTAGACCTTATGATGAGACGCCTTTGAATCTTCCTTTTCTGTCATGGAGGACCGGACTTCTCCTCGCCAAGAGTTTCGGCCAACACAGAGCCTACGATCACATCCTTCAAGTAATCCAAGCCAGGTTTACGGAGGAGGATCCTATTGACCTTCTCGAGACTGCAAGGATGTCAGAAGTAGTGGACGGTGACTGGATCCAAGGCCTTTATACGAAGCTCTCTTGGCATCCTACCTCCCTCTCGGCGAGCGAAATCCGTCGAATCGGAGTAGATGCAGCTGCGGAAGTCTGGCGTCGGAGGGATGAATTCATTCTCAGTCGAGACCAAAATTGTCTTTCCTAGACCTTTGACACGTGTCTGAGCTGATTGAATACGATGCTGTGATGACTTGACGGGTTTGCGAGCCTCAGAGCGAGTCCGGTCTGGGCGTATTCAAGCAATGTCGAGGCTCTGTTCGAGGACGAGAAAGAGAAATCGATGTATCATCGGAGACACTTACCTCATGCAAATGCAGTGGTATGCGAGCCAGCTGGTCTTCATATTTTCGGAGGATTCCAAGATCCAAGCTATTGACACTCCGTGAGCTAGGTTCAAAACAAAGCAATAGACCCCTAGATCATATCCAGATCCATTATGAATCACTATTAAAAGGGTTTTAAGCTGCCTTAGGGCCCTGGTTTGATGGCAAACCAGCGGTTGAAAACCCCTTCAGGGTCGTACTTCTTCTTGATCGCCTGTAAGCGAGGATAATTCGGCCCAAATATCTGCTTCGTGTACTCTTCGGTCTCATTTAGGGTGCAATATGCATCTCCGTAGTTGACGTAACCGATGGACTGTTGAGCGAAAGGAGAAGACGATGCAGATATGACTTTCTTGATGTTCATCAAAGTGTCTCGCGCATGAGGTAGGTACTCGTCCGAGTATCCCGAGCATGCACAAAGGACAGTCTTGAGCTTTATTGGATTGAAAGTGTTAAAGAGAAAGGAGGTTAATTGTTTAGTAAGTTTCAAACTCACCTGGTACCTTTGAGCGAACGCCGCGCTCACGAGTGGTACATCCGCAAGCCTCCCACAGTGGTAAAACTCGCACATAATAGCCGAGAATGGTGCGTCTTGAAGCAATCTCTCCCATGCTTCGTAAACCTTCTGAACTTGCGCGACGTCGAATACGTCAATGTGTGCACCGCCGATGATTTTATTGGCCGGGGCGTCGCTAACAGCGTCCTATTTTTGCACGTGAAGTACAAGTCGGTCTGTAATCTGCGAAAGCAGCGTTGAAAGTAGCAGACCAAATAGTGACAAGTTTGAGTCCATGGGACTTGTCCGGCCGTTATTTGCACTGGACCTGGAAACGCATCTCGTTCATTCCCTGAGGCAGACTCGGAAATCCCGGCTGAAGCACTTACCAAGATCTACGAACCCCTTGAACGCAGCTTCTCCTTCCTCTTCTGTCGTGTTGCTGACTCCATTGACAATTACGTATGGCTATTCGGTACCGGGTTTAAACAAAGTATGGCCACAAGGCGGTAGTAGACCCACTTTCTGGTCCGGGCCGCAGATCATGGTGACAAAGAGTGATTCGTAGACCTTTGCACCTTAAGCCACCTGTTCACTTCTCCGACAATGTCAGGGATTCTATCAGCAGTGAACACATAGTCTGAAACCTCTAAACTCAGACAGTGAAGCCTTTTATACTATATGAACTTCACTCACTGAATGCGAATGCGTCGGCTCGATGATCGTGGAGTTTTACCCTGACCTCGGCAACAACCCCAAAGTTTGAACCGCCTACGAGGAGTCTTGCATCTTTAGACAGCTGTTGAAGAAGTTTACAGCAGATTACGTACCTCCTTTGATCGCCCAAAATAAGTCGGGGTTCTCGGTCGCGCTAGCGTCAACGATCTCCCCGGTCGCAAGGACAACGGTCGCAGATAACAAGCTATCAGCTGCGAGGCCGTGTGCTCCCATAGAGAATCCAAATCCTCCTGCGGTCACATATCCACCAATGGAAATTTGACTGTACTAATACCAAATATTAGATGGACGGAACGTCCCGAGTTCGGGCAAATGCTCACTATAGGGACGCACGCCCCAAGTCCTACATAGAAGAAGAGTCAGACTCGCCATATTATCAAGAGCAAAGGAGCTGGTCATCGTACCATATTTCGCAGTTTCGTCCTCGATCTCACCGACCAGAGCCCCAGACTGAATGTATCCAACTTTGGACTTCTCGTCGATTTGGATTGTGTTGAGCTTCCGCATGTTAAGCAGTAGTCCATTTGAGGCAGAGGCTGTGCTGTTATTGTGTCCACCTCCAAGAATCCCGATATCCAGACCGTTGGCCCGAGCGAACTGCGTGTTGCGAAGTTGTGTGATCGTACTTCTCTCGATCTGAAGTGGAACGGAACACTTACTTTGATGGCTTTGGCAATGTCATTCGTATCTGATGGCATGACAACAATTTTACTCGGTAGACCTCCATTCGGAGCCCATTTCATATAATTGTACCCCTCGTCTCCGGGTTCAGCGACAGTGCCTTTGCACTGTGCTTTAAATTCCTAGGGGTTCCGAAGTCGTCGGATGCAGAACATTGGGCAGCAAAAGTGCTTACAGCAATGGAGTAGGCCATGATACTGGGCGATGTTCAATTGGTATGAAGAATCGAGATGTCTAGCGGGCAAAGTCATTCAGCTGAACTCTTCTTATAGCCTGATCCTCCTCCCCCTATGACAGATCTCTTTGAACCGGCCATGTCATCATCGTGCCCGTTTTCGTTCCCCGACACATTACTTAGAGAGTGTACAATCGCTCCTCATGGCTGATCCGTTCACTTGGCGTTCCTTAAGCGAAGTTGCGGCAAATTTAAGACCATCGAGACCGAGACGGCATCTCAAAGACAAGTCCGATATTGCGTAAAAGCCTTATACTTGGGATTTGCATCCCGTGAAAGCACTCATAGACGTTACCTCGGTGTCACTGGGACGACCTCGAGTCGACATCCGATAGCCGCGTTAATCAATCTTTTTGAATGTTTTACTCTATGAAGACACAGGAATTTCGTTTGCTTGATAGAGAGCGGGGCCAAAAAAGAAACCAGTTCCTGGACCATATAGAACTATCGTGAAGATGGGTCTCGTCATCGGTGACTAACTTGAGGCTGCGGACACGCGGCGCCGTTCTCGAACCAGCCCTCATGGTGTCCACCCCAGAGCCCATAGCAAGAGTGATGTAATATATGAGCACCCGGATTGAGCCTTGGGGCCTAGTTGCCCGTTTTGATCGATACGAACCCATCAAGGCGAAAACGGGGCCTGAGACCCGTTCATCACGTGCTTAGGGCCCAACTATTGGCCCGACGCATCCCACGGCGAGGGTCGACGGCTTCGAACTGTGTTCCAAGTTGAAAATGAGTTCGTCCTTCAAACGTCGAACACCCGCGACACAACCTCCTCCTCCTCGCGGTACCCGACTCAACGTCGCCTCTTCCGTGCTCGAAATCTCGACCGGGGTCCCATCACTTGACGATGTTCTTGGTGGAGGCCAACCGCTGGGCTCGATTCTGATTGTCCTTGCACCAGATCGACATTCGAACTGGTCGGAGTTACTACAACGCTATTGGATCGCTCAAGGGCTAGCAGGCGGTCAGAATGTATGCGTCGTCGGAGAGCCTACTCGATCCGCCAAACTGGTTGAAGGCTGCATGTGGCTGTCGCCTGCGGAGTATGGAGAGTCAGCAAAAGGTGCTGCCAGCGAAGACGAGAGAGAGCCAGGCGCAGAAGAAGAAGTTAAAATCGCTTGGAGATACGAAGGAATGAAGAAGTTTCAAACTACTGTGCAGACTGCTGGCTCACGACGTGAGTCACTCGAAGTCGGTCAGCAGGAGTTGCTTTCCATTGAAGCTGCCGCTTTTCAGGAGATGATTACAACCACACTTTTGAGTTGACTCAGAAAATACCTTCTGAAGTCGTGGATTCCACTGTTGGGTCCGGCCAACTCCGGTATCTCGCAGTTAATCCCGTCTCCTCGGCATCGGTGCTTTCCGAAGTGTCAAGCCAGATCAAAGAACTAGTAGCTCGGTAGGCTAAGCTTGTGCTTTTCTGCTAGTTCTATCTCACTTTTAATCACCCAGGCAACAAGAGAATGCAAACCAGCCCGTTTTGAGGCTGGCCATTCCCGACTTTGGCGGTTTCACCTGGGGATATACTACTCCAGAGGCAAGTAGCTTGCAGCTCACAAGAGACGATAATCTGTCTGAGCTTCGGAATTTTTTCAAGGATATGATTCGATTCTTGTACCTGCTGCGAGGAATGGTGCAGTCAACCTCAGTCTCGGTCCTTCTCACTTTACCTCCACATCTTTCACAAGAAACGCTTGTATTGGACTCACGCGCTGCTTTGGGCGGATGGACGGCAAAGCTCAGCTACTTAAGTGATGGATGTCTAAGCTTTTCGAGCTTTGGGGGTGGGTGTCCGATCCTAAACCACGACGAGTCTGCCAACTCAACCCCGCGGCACAGACAATCCAGCTCTATCGTCTGCCTTTTCAGCGTACCATGGATTTGTTCACGTACACCGAGCTCCATCGGTTCGTTCTCTTGTGCCACCATCCCATAGGTTGTCGGTCCTGCGAGGCCTTTCATCCCCATCCAGTCACGCTGAAGGTGGCGGTGAAAACAATCTCGGATTCAAGTGTACAAGGAAACGATTCATCATCGAAACACTGCATTTCGATGTGGAAGGAGGGGTTTCAGAGCGAAGGACTGCGCCACCCATCTCAGCGAGTCTTCATGACCACGAGCACGGTGACGCCTTGGTTAGCTCGACTGTCCCGATAACAAAGGCTGAAATGGCCAAGATTACCCTCGAGGCGCCTCCACCGGCTAGGGACGAGGTTATTCCCCCGGCGACGACCACGAAGCCGAAGAAAGCGCGCAAAGTGGTGGCATTCCAGTCAGGAGGCCGCGATCTGTACGATTTCTGAGATGCATCAGTCCGTATTTTGCTGATAATAGATATTATAAAATGGATGCCAGTCTGTCTGACGTAGCTGAGCTTCTGGTTCTGTCTGGCTGGCCATGGATACGCGGTGGGGCAGGGCGGGCGGCTAAGTCACGTGAGGGACGCGTTTTGTTTGTTTTTCGCGGCGTCGCGTCCTTTTGCCTTTCACTTAGGACTAACACGAGGCGCCCTCAAGAAAAGACCGTCACCTTTACTCTCATCCCTTGCCTCACCTCTCCCCCTTCACCCCGACCATCTCTCCCAACCCTGCCTTACTCTTTTACGTCTTGTCATCGTCTTTAATACTGTCACCATTGCTTGTCACCGCCACATCATCACTACCCGCGTCCTCGACCGTCTCCCAGTCCGAAAATGACCAGCACCGCTTTCCTGCCACCGGATCTCGTCGCGCTCGAGGACGAGAGCTCCCTCAGTCAACTTCAGACCGACTCAAATCAGTCACTTCAGAACTTCGAGAAATCTCATCCATTCGACGGCATGCAGTGAGTCGAGCCGCAGTTTTTGTTTAGACTGCGCCCGAGTCCGTCACGCAGCGACTGACCAGGGTTTCTTCGACGCGTCCAGCTTCGACAGTGATGATGATCAAAACGACGAGGAAGAGGCAGACGAAGATCAAGATGACGATTACGTCGACGACGACTCCTTTTCCCTATCACAACAGGTTTCGGCCCAGCTTCAGCAGGATCAGCCCGTCCCGCCACCCATCCCGACCCATTCTCGCCCATATCGCCTAACAGTACCCAAATTCAACAATCCTCTCCCAGTCGCTAACTCGGCCCATCGCGCAACCAATCAGTCCCGTGCTGTTATTCTTCCCACAAATCACCGCCAGCCACAAAACCGACCTCGTCAAGCGCGACGAGTTTCTCCGACAAACCCGCCTCTCATTGCCTCTTCCCGTCCCTCGAATGTTCGACGGGCAGGTGCCCCGTCTCACCGCGCCACTCTATCCGTCTCGTCGCAAGGTCTTGGCGACGCGGGCGACCCTTCCGTCCCGGACCCCAGTGAAGAAGGCATAATCATCATCTCTGGTGCCCAAGCCATGCACATGACATTCATTGATTTCGCACCAAACATGTACCTCAACCGCAAAGATCTTACCGACCCGCTATATCCCTCTTTCTTGGAGCCTCCATCTAAGCTTACTCCTCTTCGCTGCCTGTGCTGCAAGAAAGTATACAACGGACCGAATGCTCGTTCAATGTGGCGGAGACACATTACCCAGAAGCATCTTTTCGTTCTTGGAGGGAAGAAGGGAAACGGAAAGGGCAAGAAAGAAACTGTTGACGGTAAGTCTTATCATCTACAACAGCGAGAATAATGCTAACAACATCTCTTCAGATGAAAATCGCTTCCCTGGCGAGTCGGCCGAGGAGGCGTTCCATCGTCGGCGCGAACAGAACAATCAAATCAAGCGAGACTGGAACCGACAGCGTCGCTATTCGAATCGGGACGACACACTTGCATTCGCCGGCATTCCCCAGCTGGTAGCCAAACCGGCTAGTTCAGGCGTCCAGCAAGAATTCTATTCACAGGATCTCCCCCTCGAGCAACTCGCTACGGGGTCCTTGGTCCAGTGGCAGTCTTCTGGGAGCTTGGTCGAGATGAGCAGAGTGGGGATGCAAGCCTATGCACATACGAATGTCCTCGTCCTCCCACAAGCGTCCGATGCTGGCGTGGAGGATGGGGAAGAAGACAACGGACCCACTGGGAGCCAACTTGCTGCTCCGATCCACCTCAGCAAACTCGAACCCTCCCCAGCACTCGATTCTCCCCACGGCGCTGCTCTCGCGCCGCTTCCAGACGCGGGCACGGTCGTCGATGATCTCGAACGCGAAACCCAACAAGCCGAAGATGAGGACACCTCCAAGGATATCTCCGCCGACCTTCATCACCCGCATCTCTATCAGCATCTCGGATCCGAATTCGAGTTCAACTTCGTGTTTGGAACATCCCCAGTTGTCGCCATGACGCAGCTCCCGGTGCTTTCTCAACCGAAGGACCAGCACTTGAATGGCATGCCTGAGCTGTCATACTCGTTCACTCGACCAGTTGGCGTCCTTCCTGGCACACCGGCCCGAATTACTGCGACCCGTCAACTCACCGATGCTGAGAGACGGAACATACTTTCCTTGGAAAGCCCGAGAGCACTTCCATTCACGAGAAGCAAGACCTCCACGGGGGTGATTGGTGGATCCGATCTTACCACGAAACCCGCCACACATCTGTCAACCCCTGCACGTCCGACGGCAATGGCAAGATCCGTGACCATGCCTGCCTTAACTCTTAACTCCACTCCACTCTCCGCCGACACCTCGCTCCAGTCTCTCATGCCGGAGACTCCTGGAAATGGATCCTTCTCCATAGGCTACCTCGATCACATCCCGCCTACGCCTTTCAGAGACATTGTGGGTGGTAACTGGGAGTGGCACATGTTCGAAAGCCCGGTGGTGAAGAGAAAGAGGAGTCAGACCGATGAAGGACACCCGTCAACCAAGGACGCGGTCACCAACGTGCTTTCGTCCACAACATTGAACACGAACGCCGGCATGGATCTGCATTCTGCGATCATGGAAAGCGACTTCTTCGAGAAGTTCTTTGATCTCCCTCAAACCCCTGGCAAGAAAGGGATGGTTGGAAGCGCAGCAGGTGGCTCTGAAAACGTCGGTGTTCCTGCTGAGGATGGAGAGGAGACCGGGCGGAAGCTCAAACGGGCAAGGTTCTCAACTTGACTCGCTCCTCAACATCCGCCCTGAAGATCAGCTTCGGCGCTGTGTATACTACAACCCGACATCTCATCCCCTCCACTCCATTTAACACACGCCCCTCCCACTAATCGTCTCCGTCCCCCATTCGCATCATCATTTCTTTCCCGTCACCTGTTTTCATCTCTGTCTAGTTTTACTGGCCGGGAGCTGGGTTTGCCTGTTCGGAGAGCATTGACTTGCCTGGTCTGCAGATCCATCTTCATTGCTGCCTTTTGGAATCCTTTCCGTGCGTTTCGTTTCTTGTTTCATCCTCCCCCTTTCACCCTGCACCGCTTTCCATTTTTCTCAGACATATGTTGCTTTACTTTTCTCTTTTTTTCTCGCTTCTTATATATTGTAGTATATGCATCCCCTCTGTGTCCTTGTGTTACCTCCCTAAGCTTCAATCGCGGACTTTGAGTCTTGTCGAAATTCCCCTGCTTCACTGTCGTCGTTTGATATCCCAAATCTTTGTACACTCCGTGTATGTTTAACTATTCATTCTCGTTTACTAGAGTTTTTTGACATTGCGTCCCGAAGTTACAACCATCAAGTACAGGTCCACCCTTGCTTCAATCTACTATGACGCTACGATCTTGAATTGCAAACTCGAAAGAGCCGACAGCCACCTCAGTCGGTGGAGATCCGTCCGTTGGAGTTCTAAAGGTCCGCACGAGAGCTGTAACTCTCTGGTCCTCCACGACAGCCCTTCTCTCCTCGTCCTGCAGGGCGTCGGCGAACGAAGTGCCGGCTGGGAAAGGGAGAATGGCAAACTCCGTCCCTGGCAGAGTGATGTGATGTGTGACGGCGAACGAGGAGTTGGTTGGGACTGATACGACTTGGCGAGCGTGCGGGTGAACTTGGCCTGGCGGTTGAGGATATGGGGCAAGCAGGTGTTGGCCGTAGAAGGGTCTGTTGTTGTCGTAGATGTAGTTGTTGACGCTCTTCCCATCGGGCGTGATGAGAGCCCAGTTCGTGATGAGCGTGATCACGCCATGCGTCCGCTGGAGTGCTTGAATGGCGTTGGTGATATGGGTCATGGCTCTCAAGTCCGTCCGTGGCGGCACCGGTGCGGTCTTGTTCGCGCCGGACTTGGCCCTGGACGCCAAGTTCGCCTCTTCAATCGCCCATTTATCTGCATGATGAAAAGCGCTGATCGAGTCGATGAAAACCATGAGCATGTCCTGGTCTGGCATCTTTTGCTTGTGGTATGCAGGCAACGCCAGTAGAGTCGTGGCCAAGGACATGGACGACGTTGGACGGAACAAGTGGGCGCGTTTGAGGCATTGTTTCGCAACATCAGCCGGACTTGGGGTGAAGAGAAGAGTCAAGTTCGGAATTCTGGACAGTTGGATTTGCATGTCGGCAAACGCTTCGCTGAACTTCACCGAGAGAAGCGATTCAATGATCCGATGAAGTCGTAGCATGGACCATCTGCCGTCACAGTCAAGGATCATGACTGCTTTACCTCGTCCGCCAAGGGCGATGTCTCTACTCGATCCTGAAGACTCGGCTGACGCAAGAGTTTCTTGGCTCGTTGCGGTACATGTTATTGATGCGACGGGCGGTAACACACAAGTCATGGCGAAAAAGTGGAGGAGCTGGGTTTTGCCAGACGCGGCTGGTCCTTGAATCTCAATGACATCGCCGTGACTTAAAGTAGAGTCGCCGACTAGAGAGTCAGGATTCGCGGAGGCGATATGGCTGTCAAGTTGGGTTATGAAGGTTGCGCCTGGGGGATCGGCTAAGAAGTAGGATAGTTAGCATCAATTTACTCGGTAAATCAGTTCCTTTTCGCTTGCTTACTTTGCCGCCGGACACGAGTCAGAAGCTGGGGGCTGGTGACGGTGAGTGACTAATCGCAAAGACATAATACCCTACTTACTTCCATTGCCGACTCGGCCTGTATTTGGGACAGAAATGTTTCCATAGCGAGAGGTAGGTGGTGAGAGTGGAAGGGGTTTCAAGGATCTGTGAGCTGCCACTGAAGCAAACAAACTCGGCCTCAGGGCCCAATAGAGACGCGACAACTTTTTGGAACCATCCACTTCGATCTTCACGACACACCTCGCCTTTCGACATTGTTCAACCTTGCACTTCTAAGTACTCGAACCCATCTCCCCTTTAATAATGGACAAGTTTGACGAAGCCACCAAGGTCAGCGACTATGATCACTCTAGCATTTTTTCTCCGCTCACCGTAGTCCTCTCGTGCATATAGAAAGAGCTCGGTGAATTCCTTGAACAAGAGCAAGCTCGAGCAAGAATGCAATCATCTGTACTTACCTATACCGATATGTGCTGGACTAAGTGAGTTCTTCGCCGCGAACGTGCGCCGAGTGACGCTTATATCCTTGGATTCGTCTCGTAGGTGCATAACCGGTTCCGTGTCAACCAGATTCTCTCGAGGCGAGGAGTCATGTCTCCTAAACTGCGTGGACAGATTTTTGGATACCAGCCTGTTCATCGTAAACAAGCTTGAAGCACAGCGAAACCAGTCTGCTTGAGCGTCGACTTGACCTTATCGAGGCATCTGTAAGACCATTTCCTTAGATTCTGTACTTCACTTGATTGACACTGCTTAGTGCCTCTCTGCTAGATCCGGCACATCTCCTTATTTATCGTCTCTATCATACCATGATGTGCCTTTGACTTGGGTGGTACTAAAAGGCTGGTCATAAGACTGGCTCGCTGTCGCCAGCAAACGTCAATACATAATTTCCTGGATCCGACAACAAGTCATTTTCGAGGTCATAAGCTCATATTTGTGAAAGCCCTGTTATAGAGGAGTGTTCAGAAGACTCCACCGAATCACTACTACAAGATTTTAGACAGGCTTCTCAGAGCGGGTCTCATACACATGCGACAGGCATTTCAGAGCGCCGAAACTGAACCAAGCCTTAATCCCTTCGTACCGCTCTGTTCGGTCTAGTCCTGCCCTCACCGATATCATCCGGCCGATGGGGTCTGCAGGTCAGTCGAACCTTCGGTATTCGCACGCCTTGAGTTCATAAGAACGTGACACCCGGCTCTCCCCCACCCGGAACTCAACCCCCTTCTACCAACCTCTCTGCGGTACCTCCTCTGCACGGTTTCTATGCTCCCTACTACCCGAAAGACTTTGACTGCCATTGCAGCTCGAGGAGCGAGGCATAACTCAACGGCTGCTTCCAATGCGGCCGGTGCTCTTGCGCTGGACCTTCCAACAGCTTCGGCAGAGTCGGCAGCCTTTACTGCCCGAACACAGCAGCTGGAAGAGTTTTTCTCTCAATCCCGTTTCAAGGACATAAAGCGGCCGTACTCTGCCGAGTCTGTCGCGACGAAGCAAGGGAATATGCCCCCCCTACCTATGCCAAATTCGCTCTTGGCCGACAAACTTCACGCTTTACTCACAAGAGCGTCGGAGCAAGAGAAACCTGTGCATACAATGGGGGCTATTGATCCCGTTCAAATGACCCAGATGGCGAGGCATCAGGAGGTTGTCTACGTCAGTGGATGGGCTTGTTCAAGCGTGTTGACAACCGCAAACAACGAAGTTGGTCCGGATCTAGCGTAAGTCCCGCCGAACACAATATTATCCTAGGATCAAGCTCACAGGGTCTTCCGTACCACTTTCAACCTATTCCGGGTGTACAGAGACTATCCTTACACGACCGTGCCAAACCAAGTTCATCGGCTGTTCCGTGCGCAACAGCACCATGACCGCAAAGTCTACGACGAACGGATGTCAGCTAGTCCAGAAGCAAGGGCAAATATGGAAAACATTGACTACCTACGGCCTATCATCGCCGACGCTGACACTGGCCATGGTGGTCTGAGCTCTGTCATGAAGCTGACAAAGCTGTTCGCTGAAAGTGGTGCTGCGGCCATTCACATGGAGGACCAACTGCACGGTGGCAAAAAGGTAGGATCACTCGCTTGGTATATTACCTTTCAGCGGTCGGTCTGGCTTAAGTTAGGCGGTCATTGCATAGTGTGGTCATCAAGCCGGCAAGATCCTGGTTCCAATCTCGCAACACGTGTCCCGACTGGTCGCCGCCCGCTTCCAGCTCGACATTCTGCAAAATAAGATGCTTCTCATTGCTCGGACCGACTCGGAGTCTGCCAAACTTATCTCCTCCACCATCGACATTGGCGACCATCCTTTCATCCTCGGAGTAACTGTTAAAGGCGACGGGAAGGGGCTGGCTGAGATCCTGGCCGAGGCCGAGATGAGAGGCGTCTCTGGAAAGGACCTGGATGCAATGGAGGCGAAATGGATGGGCGAGAGAGGTCTCTGCACCTTTGGAGAAGGTTCGAGCTCGAAAACGGATGTGAACGAATATGATCCTAACGTTTCTCCTTGGGTTTCGTAGCTGTACAGCAAGCAATCCAGAAGAGCTCAAAGATCTCTGATAAAGACGCTGCTATCCTCAAGTTCAAGGAGCTGTCTGCTGGGAAGTCGCTCATCGACTCTCGTACGATTGCAAAGGATGTTGTCGGCGAGGAGGTGTTCTGGGATTGGGATCGTACGTTCGGCTCAAACAGTCTCGACTTCCTTCATTGGGCTCATTCCTCTGTCAATAGTCCCTCGGACCCGAGAAGGTTACTATCACTACCACGGTGGCATCGAAGCAGCGATCAACCGTGTCAACACCTATGCTCCTTACGCCGACATGTTATGGTTGGAGACGAAGAAACCCGACCTGGAGCAGGCCCGTGCGTTTGCTCGGAGAATTAGGGAGAAGTACCCGGGAAAGTTGGTACCATCCCATTAGCTAATGTCTTGCCTGCCATTAACTCTCGCGACAACTCAACAGGTGGCTGGTATACAACCTGAGCCCAAGCTTCAATTGGTCGGCGCATGGTTTCACGGGTACGTGATTACATCAAATCTCCGGTCCTTTCTTCATAAGACTCATAATTGTGCAAATAGAAACGGACCTGAAGAACTTTGTTTGGGATCTCGCCAAAGAAGGGTATCGTCCTTCGTATTCCTTTTGGTCAAGAGTCTCGGGAAACTGACCCGGTCTCATAGATTCGTCCTCCAGCTCATCTCCCTAGCTGGTCTCCACAGCACAGCCGTCGTCACCGCCGAACTCGCCCAGAAGTACAAAGAGCAAGGCATGCTTGCATACGTAAACCTGATCCAGAAGAAGGAGAAGGAGATCGGATGCGATGTGTTAACTCATCAGAAGTGGTACGTACTCGTTAGCCATTGCGAGCTGTTAGACATTTGAATGCTCACTGGCTCGATACATCTTTAGGAGCGGAGCGAACTACGTGGACCGAATCCTGTCTAGTATGTCTGATGCTTGCTCACAGAGACACACGGGCTACTGACTCCTCAGCTCCTGGTCTAGCTATCACTTCCGGCTCGACCAGCACGTCCGCTATGGGTAAAGACTCTACCGAACACTCCTTCTAGATTGTCTACTGGTGGTCATAGACGGTCTTACTGTCCCACATCCGCTTTCTTGGGTTCGTCAATTGGTGTCCAATCAGCCTGAGTTTCAATGTTTATGCAGTCCTGAAGCACTCAGACCCCAGACTTCACAAGACTATAGCGGGCAATACAAGACGAGAGAATTGAGCGGCAGAGTAAACATAGGAGATAATTCATTAAGAAGACATAGTCCATTTAGTCGTAGAGATACAGTTGAGTTTTCCAACAAGCTTCGAGCGGGAACGGCGCAAAAGTAAGAATAAAATCTAATAAGTGACGTAATTCCTCAATCGCTCAAGAAATAAGAAATGCGTGTTTCGATAAACGTCTATGTGTTTTACTTGGCTGCAGGCCATTGGAAGGTCGGGTGCCGTTCATGAAGGGCATTGATCGGCATTGATGAGGCGGTTTGGAGGCTTGGTGCCACCATACTGGTCCCAGGTTGTGAGGTTTGCACTGTTTTATGACAAGTAATATAATCAGATTGGGGCTTTATGTGGTGCGTGTGTATGTCAACCCACTTCGTATATGCGTCAATGTGTCTAAAAGGTCGAAAGGCCAGTAGTGATCAGCAACTCGACGGCCAACCGAAAGCTCGAAAGCTCACTTTGCAATATAAGCCGAAGTAGGGAACCCTTGTGGGTCGCACCCGATGTTAACGCTATTCTTGTTCTGGTAGACCCGAATGTAATCGACAGCCATGATCGCCGGGAACGAAAGCTCGTCAAAGTCGATGGTACCTGCGCGGACGTTGGCCGGTTAGATTTGCTGACTGAGCGACTTGTATCATGCCAACGTACCAAAGTTATGAGAGAGACCTAAGTTGAGGATCATATACTGATCGGGTTGATGGGCAGATCAGCATTCGTCGAATGATACTGGATATGTAACACCTACCATCGGCTCTTGTGAAATCAACCTTTGCGAGATTATGGCGTCTCCATTGGATGGGATAGCATTGGCGTTCATTGTCCAAGCTGGCTGACTATTTGACACCCAGCTGATGTATCCGTCGCCACCGCCTTTATACTCAAATCCATAGACGGAATAGCATCTGCGGAAAGAGAAACCGTCCCCGAAGATCAGTCCAGGTCGTTCAAAGCATACTACTCTTTCCTCACCCTGTACCCCCGTTCTGATAACAATTTTGATCGGTGGTGGTCAGGAGACTCGCTGCTTCTTGGTACGTATTTCCCTTGAAGAGAATGGCCCCCAGTCAGCGCGAGACCGATGTGCTTCCCAACGCATCTCGACATCGAACAAGGCTTACCGAGAACGAGTTCTGACTGGTCAGAGATGTGTCGTATACTGTCACGGCGTCCGTGCCGTTGTTCCAAAGGTAGTACATATCGAAGGGGGCGAACTGGGCTGATTGGCTGACCTGAAAACCGCGGCACTATCAGCGAAGTTACTAAAAGACAGTTATATTGTTCGAAGCTCACCTGCCCCAGCCCAGTCTCCTTAGACGTCTGGGCCTCAAAGATATCAATCTCTGGCACATTTCTTCCGACCCACGTCCCATCCTTATTCCTCGGTCCGGGATGATCCGTCTCACCCTCCTCGCCACACGTACACGCCGACAGCCTCTGTCCTGGTAGATAGCTCAACGGTTTCCCCTTCGAACCTCCCGTCAACGCCAACTCAGGCTGTCCGTTGTACGTCTGGTTCGGCAAGGTTCCCGCGTCGCACGAATCGTACGTGTACGGCCACATTCCGTCAAGACTTGCTCCGTAACCCGCCCGCCCGAGGTTCCCCATCGTCCAGATCGCGGGCCAGAGTCCGCCGACGGACGCTGTCCCTGGAAGACGGACGGAAGCTTCGATGTACCCGCCGGTGAAGCAGAACTGGTTCGAGTTGTGACGTTCAGACATGGCTATAAGCAATTCAAACCAGGCGATCGAACGTTACCTTGTTCCAGCTTTGGATCATACCGCTTTGGTAGTCCAGATTGTGCGTTGGTGTTTCGGACAAGGTGACGAGAAGCGATCCTCCAGAGGTAGTTATCGCGTCGGGTGAATACCATTCCAAGTTATTAGTTTGCCTAACAAGTTGGATGTCGTGAGCAACGGATCTCCCGTCAAGTCAGCTTCTGAGAAAAGTACATACCAATAATGCAAATCAACGGCTTCCCAGAACCTAAGGAGATTTTCAGTGAGCCTTCGCTGGTGGAAAGTCAAAACTGGACACTTACGGATCGTCGCCAGGGTAAAAAGTCCGCCCATCGACGTTGAACTCGTCGCTAAAGACGAGCTGCAGCTCTGAGCCATCGTAACTACTCTTAACCGTATAGGCGTCCTTGGGTGTGTCTTTGTCGATTAGCCCAAAGTTTCCGACCATCGTCGGGACTTGACCCGTAGCGTTGATACCTAGGGCGAAGCCAGATGGATGTCGGACGTAGGTCGCGACGGGATATGCTATGCTGCGAGTTTCAGAGGAATCGTTCAGCTTCCAAGGCGCATCTTTAATCTTTTCTCCCAGACACCTACAAAAGGAGGATTAAGGCAAGCACAACGCACACCGCTAATCCGACGTCGAACAGCTCGCTGAGTGTCCCGGAGAAGCAGTCCGCCCATGCGAAACCTGTTGGGTCTGGAGCCGACGGGTCGTGTATGCTGTCGTCGTTTTCGGCGTGGGCGGGGAAGGAGTTTATGCTCCAGCCAGAAGGGTCCGAGGAAAATTTGAACTGTCATGAAGCAGAAAAGAGGATATGTTGGACGCATCTGGATAAGACTGGTGAGAAACAAAGTGACGCGTACCTTTGAGTAGATGGCTTCTTGAAGCTCCGCAGCTCTCGGTGAGGTGAACGGATTTCTCTAAGTGTCATCGAAAGCATGAGTGGGACAATCAGCCCCCGCTACACTCTGAAAACGCACCTCGTCAAACTCCCTAGTCATGTGTGAGTAAAAGCTCCCTCTCTGACTATAAGGCAGTGATGGTAGGCCCGGAGCCTCTCCCAGCAACAGAACTCTTGAGTTCCAGCTCGGTGCAGTGCTCAGAACTCGGGGCGAATGTGAGGACGAGGAGCTTGGGGGAGAGTTTCTCCGGCTTCCCGGAGCCGACGAGGATGGTGGCGAGTGGTCGATGGGCCTGTATGCGTTGATGGGTCTGAATACATGGCCGTCGGAGGACGAGGATGAGGACGAGCTTCGCGTTTGGGAAGCCGGCGGCGACGATGATGCGTGGGAGACGGCGACGTCATCCGCATCATCGTCGGCGTTAATGACCTCTCGAAGACGACTGGGCTGCATGCTAAGCGAGCGACGAGCAATGAAAGAACTAGGTGGAGAGTCTGAGAATGCGTAGGAGAGAGGACGGTAGTCGGGATTGGAATTCGGCTCGGTGGCCATATTTAGAGTGGCGGAATGAGGACGTAACACTGCGAAAGCGGAGGAGAGACGAGCTTGCGTCGGACTGCTGGTCAACAACTACCGGAGTTGAGGATGTTGGTTGAGAGGAACTTGTTGAGGTGTTGAGGACCGGACAGAACTGGACATAAAAAGGAGACTTGGGACGATGGAGCGCAGCATATGGTGTTGGTTATGACGGAGTATTCGCCACGATGATTTTGGCCGGCCGAGGCTCTGGGCGCGATACTGAGATTCATCATTCCCGTGAGAGTGATTGCGGAGACAGAGCTCGGGTAAGGATTCCGTCGGAGGGCAAGGATCTGGAGTGCACTGTCAAGCGATAGGTGTCGTCATCCAATCCGATTAGCTCATACCCACCCCAGATTCCATAAATAACAGCTGTTCAAAGTAGCCGACTTGCAAACTTGTTGTTGTGGCTTTACATCGGATATCGCTTATGCCGACGAACGGTTGAAGGGTGTTGGTTGGTTCGGGTGAGGTGAAAGGATCCGGAAACTGGGGAGGCGTGCCTTGCTGGGAGGAGGCCGACCTATTTCAGGTAGGCCGACACCTTCCTCACAAGCCCAAAATAGGATGCGACCCAAATTTACTCACGTTCAAGCCTAAACTTCGGTCTCCATTGCGTCATCGCGAAGGCGAGGTCTTCGTGGAGAGCTAGGTTCTCTTTTGCCTGTAACACAGCGAGCGAGGATTTCCCAGGCGAGGACAACCGGAGGGTATGGTCCAGCCTGCGGCAGAAGCCAGACCATCACCGATGCTCGTTTAGAAGACAAGCTTCTTCTCCGCACTCTTCTGCTTCTCGTCTTGCCCATCCTTTGTCTTCATCTGATGCCACGTGAACAGCGCTTGGCCCCCCGCTGGGGTCTGAGTCCAACAGGTCTCTCGGCGTTGAAAATGGTCGTTCCGAGTTGCTGAATAAATGTTCTCATGCCGGCGAAGGCTGATGGACGATTGGTACTGAGGCTGCGGAGGCGTTCGTAATGAACGGGGAAAGGAGCCGAGATAGTCTAAGAGAAAAGTTAGTCAGAATTCAATCGAGAAACAAAGCACGCCAAAAGCACTGACAAGAACAGCGAGAGATTACACAGTGAAAGCCACTACGATCATTGTCTTGACCCTCTGGGTGGTGAGGCTGACGATAGCCAAACCCATGCACACGAGCACCCAGAGGAGGAAGGATCGGTCCGCGAAGGCGCCCTTGGCGTCGAATGAAATTATGAACGCGTGGATACATTTAAATAACCTATAACTCCAAACGGTCATTATGGTGTAGTGGTTGAAGTCACTGAAGAACAAGATGATGCTCAGGGTACAATCGCCAGGGTGTAAACAAAATAGACTGGAAGGGGGCAAGAGGGAGGTCCCGTCAGATTAGAGTGCTCATGCAGGACTGGATGAGCGGAGCTTACTAACTTGGGCTCGAACGACATGTCAGACAGTTTGGGAGGCGGTCTTCGTGTACGGCCTCGAGCTCCTCGCGTCGTAAGCGAACGAAGAAGAGGAGATGAGAGATCAAAATCACAGTCGAAGCTTCCATTGTCATCTCCCAACGTCCGCCTGGAGTACGAGCTCTTGTTTGGAGACTCAAAAATGTAGGTCACAAGAGTGTAGGTGTGTAAGGCATGATGGACGAGTTGGCACCGGAGTCGTTTCCACGTCTAGTTGTTGTACAAAGTCAGGGCAGCGTGAGGATCGTTCGAGGTTTTGGAGGAGAACCGGATAAACGCAATTAAAGCAGGTATACTGGAGGTGGTGATGAAGAGAACCGGAGTAATGAAGGCGATAGGATGCCATCATGATGGAGGCACGGATTCTCCGACAACGCCCGTCCAACACCTCCTCCCCTACATCCAGGGACAGAGCCGAAAAGAAGATAGCTTGTATATCTACGTGAAGCCGAGGCTCTATTTTAGGCTTGCTTTCTCCTCGTGAGCTGGCCTTGAATGAAGTCCTGATTGCCGGTCCTCCACGGTCCCTGTTTAGACGTATTCTTGAGCTCGGTAGGCCACGAAACGACCTCTCTAAAAGTGCCCCTGAAGACCAAGATAACGATCTGAGCGGTGACGAGTCGCACGATGAGAGTCGTTCCGATGACCTAGAAGTAACACATTTCGCGAAGGTTTCCCGGTCTGAAAGATGAGGAAATGTCAGCTTCGGTTCCACTAAAACGGAGCACTTAGCAGATGATTATGCTGTAAATTTCAAGAAGCCGCATACCAGGGTGTTTTGACTGCAATTGACGGCTCTTCCGGGGATCTTGGATGCGAACATTTGCTGTGGTTGAGTCGGGTCGCGACGAGGGACAAGCCAAAGCGTCAAGTTGTGGCTAGCGGAAGGGTTCCACGTCAATCTTCGACTTCCAGTGAGATAGAGAGCCTAGCAAGCTATCTGACGAACTGTGGGCTCCCTGAACGATGGAGGTTGTCATAGCTTGAGTTCTCTGTGTGCGGTTCAAAACGCCGATCCCCATCCATGGATATGTAGTCCGTGTTGTATCATGCCCTCCGTCTCTAACATCTATACAATACCTCTAGTTCTATAATGATGTTTCTGTGCGATTGTAGCTTTGAGCTACCATGTCATCTCCAAAATTCCAAACACAAGTACTCACGAACTGTTGGGACGTCACGGCTGCGTTTGTCAAGTCGGTCGACTCTCATCCAGCTATACGATTTTAGCCAAGGAAAAGCCTGGTGTTATGATTCTGGACTGCGCAACAAGGATCTTTGATCGGCGAAGATCTAAAATGTCACACCGGATGAGTTCTGTGAATGAAATTACCGAGTCTTTAGAAAGTCTTCGTGCCATAATTTCGGGCCCGAAGAGCGTGATACAACTCACCTCTTAGAAGAGACTATCTGCTGTGGGTTCAAGTCTTCAGGTAAATATGAGCTTGTGTTCCGGCGGTCGAGTCCTCGGGTTACCTGGAGCCCCAAGCGTTCGAATGTCTAATAAACAAAGGTATGAGCTCCATGCTCCCATTGCATTGTGGTTGTTACTTTCCTTGGTCTGGTTGGCATTCCAGCGGAGTCCTCCGAGCATCTCTACTGTGACGGGCTGACGCCGAAAATATCGCGGTTATGGCACATCTTTTCACTTCGGGACTGGAAGAGATGACAATTTCGCGGCCGAGAATAATGAGTGTCTATGGGGGAGGGGCATGATGGGGATGGTAGTGTCGTTGGGGTGGGTGGAACACAACCTCTTTTTCTTTTCTTTGTGTCACGTTTTCCCTGGACCCTGTTGGCGTAGATCCCCCCATCGTCGGTTTGTCCGCGAACCACAGCTTTTACACCACCGAATATCTCGATATCGAGTGATATAGAGACACTTGGTGCGATCATTGTAGTCGATCGGCAACATCGGTTGTGTATGGACTGGATTGGAACCCTGGTGATCACAACTCCGACTTTGAAGGAAAAATAAAAGCCGCAAACAGAAACCACATCAAAGTCAGGCACACGCCCCATCGAATCAGCTTACTTAACAGAATGTACGTCTTGCTTCCGTCCTCTTTTCGATTCCACTTTCGTCCACCGTGTTCTCTAACCACAATCATCGTTAGCTAAACCTCGTCACCACAGCATCCTCGAGACTCCTTAGCATCATGGGTGCCAAGTGTCTTTATCATCTCTTTATCCTCATCCTCGAGTTCATCAGTCTTGTCGCTAATACGGTCGAGACTGGCCTCTTCAGTCTCTTTTCCGCATATCGTTCTGCGGACGAAAGCCGGCAGCAAACGACGACTCCCAGTCCCAATCCCTCCCGTCCCTTCCCCTCCGGTTCTACTTTTCGCGCCAATCACTACATCCAGGCGAGCCTTTCAACGCCGTCAGAGAGCGACGGTAAAGGCCTTATCGTCACACCGTCGTCCACCAACGACCACCACCGTCACACCAAGAAGAATGTCTACCCCAAGCCTTTTGCCACCACAGATGGAGAGGCTTCTTTCCGCCTAGGATCCTCCCATTCTGACAAGCGACGCGACGACCCTGCAGCTATGGCCAAATATTCCGATTCCGACCAGACTCTCAGCCTGACAAATGTCCTGATCGTGACTGTCCTCGCCTCGCTGTCTTACCCTGCTGCGCAGTACATGAGCGTACGCACTCTAGTCGAATGCATTGCTGTCATAATTCTGGTGGGTCGGGCAATCGTTCCTCTATTCTTATACTCACTCTCCAACCGGTTCTTGGATTTTTATCTTATTTATCAGTATGAGTACAGCCGATTCATCGAAAAGAGCCTCAAGTCCCTGGTCCAATCCTACCAAAGCAGAGTTGCGAGTCACAAAGCTCAGGCACGCGACATGGCGGCGGAGTTAGAGAAGATGGATGACAAACGCAGGACAGCCCTCAAACATGGAGAGAAGGCTTATCAAGAACTAAGGGACCAAGACGAGAAGATAGAAGGACTTGTGGAGCAGAATGCGTGCCTCCAGGGTAGACTTAAAAACCAACAGGAAGAAATCGAGCGAATGGTACGTGACATCTATATGCGTCTCGACGCCCACCACTCAACCTCTTACGACTCTTCCAGCAGAATGCTCCCACCAGTTTCACGCGGCCGGCTTCCACCCGCGTCTTGTCTAAACTTGAACAACGGGTCGACTCGCGTCGACTCGATCTCCAAGCAATTACCATAGCAATCACCAAGCTCTCGCTTAGCGGCGAGCAAGCTGAACAAGGGCAAGCCCTTGCCGAAGCGCCGCAAACACTGGACGATGCCGAGATTCTGCGTCAGGAAAGGGATGCCGCAGTCTCGCAGTTCCTGAACTTGGAGACAACCCTAGATTCCGTTCAGAAGGAGCTAGCACGCGCAAAGGAAATCATTTTATTCTTGTGGAAATGTAGCTGGTATCAAATTTACCTCCGCTGCGTCGAGAAGGCCCCACTCCGCGAAGCCCTGGCGGAATCGCAGAACGAGATCGCTGCGATGAAGGCAGCCGGAAACGCTTTGCCAAACGCCAGTCTTCACAGCGCTGCTCAGGAGCAAATCTCCGGCTTGTTGACCAAGCTGAACTCCCTTCAAGAAGAGCTCGCCATCTCAAGGAAAGAGACCGCCCTCGCTGAAAAGCAAGCAGAAGAGGCCCGCGTTCAAGTCACCGCCGCCCAGGCTCATCAAGCCACCCTCAGTAGCTCCCTGGTGGAGCTACAAGAGAAGCTCGCAAATGCAGAGCAGCTAGCCCGGAATCTGGGTCAAGAGCGCGACGCCGCCCAAGAGGAGGCCTCAACCATGTCGGCAAAAGTGAAGTCCATCCAGCGCAACATCGCAGTCGTTCAAGAGGAGACTGGGCGAGTTCAGGCCGAGCACGACGCCTCCAAAGCGGAGTACAAAGAGCAAGTCGCGGCTTTGCGGAGGAACATCCAGAATCTTCGCGGGGAGAAAGAAGCTGCGCAAGCGAGCGCTGACTCGATGTCGAAGCTGCTTGATCGTGCGACGGCCGACGGTAAAATTGCTCGGGAGCTAGTCGAAGAGGAGAGGACTCGGAATGTTGAGGTTCGTTGTCGTTTTCTTCTCCGAGAGTGTTGTCACTAATGCAGTCTACTCTGAAGCTTGAGCGTCTTTTAGCAGAGGCCCAGCAGGCTCTGGCTGCTGCGAAGGACCCCATTCCCCTCACTCCTCCATATTCAGCCACCTTCTCTAGCAACACGTCTCCTGGCCCGTCCGGCTCCCAGTACGTTGCCCTCTTTCTTTCCACACGTGCTCCGATTTGACTGACTTGCCGTCACAATCCTAGATCTTCGGATCGTCACCTCGCCGTGTCCCAGCCTCAACTTCCATCTATCGACGAGTCCGAAGCGGCCACCCCCTCCAGCGAGTCGGCGCCATTCCGCCCTTCCACTCCTCTACCGGCTCCAGCTCCGACCAGCCAACAGTGTCATCCAACGTTCAACTTCACGTTGAACATTCCGCATGCGACGAGCCACCCAGTATTCAAGCCGAGAATCTTCGATCTCTCTGGGTTCCAAGGTCGGCCTGACTCCAACTCCGCCAAGACCGATACCAGCAAGGCAGTCAACTCGGCAACCGACGAATCCGACGAATCCGACGAGGAGGACAGAGGTGAAGATTTCGATGTGTCTAGAGAGGATGGAGATGATCACGGGGATGAAGTGGACGGCGTGGATGACGACTTCGACAGGGATGATAAGGATAATGCTCCTGGCGAGCGTGACACCGAGATGGAGAGGGAGAACAACTGCGTTGCTTCTTCCAATCTTCCCCAAGCTGTCGTCCGCGACCTCAACTCCTCTACCGACCCCTCATCCGCTATGGCCGTCGATACGTCGTCCGCCACGATGGCCATCGATCCGTCTCTCCTAGAAGCGCTCGAGGCACTCGTTGGATTAGGGGTACAGCCAAGCCTGATGCCGGCCATCAGTGGTATCCCTGCAGCAAACATTCCGACTAACGGGTGGCACCCGACGCAGGTCGACACCAGTTCCGTCCACCAACCCGCGTTCGTAGTCCCGGGACCCCAAACGTACTCGCAGCAACCAGGCGCGTGGATGGCGAGCCAGTTCTCGCCGGTCTCGAGCCTGGGGTTCGGGACCGTCCCGCAGCCTGGTGCTTCGTTTACGACTCCACTCGGGCCAATGGAGGGGAAGGTTGATCCATCTCTCGGAGCTACCGCAGCGTTACAAAACGCCCCCCAGCAGTGGCAAAACATCCAACAGCTCAACCCTGACATCCTTGTCAACTCCATGGTCGTTCCTCCGGAGGCGCTATACTGGTATCTCGCGGCGCTTCGAAGCAAGCTGCCGGCAGTTCCTTCGGTCGTCTGGGAGTGCATCCAGGCTACGCTCTGGAGAGACCTCCCCATCAACCCTCAGACCGCGAGTCTGCTCGCCGGAGGCATTGATCTGTCGGCTATCATCTCGTTCGAATTCCTCTCCCCTGCGGCTTTGGCGGTGTATGCTGCTGTCCTCAAGCTCTGGTTGCCGCCGATGCCGCTCGTATGGGCAACTATCAATACCGCATTCCTCGACAACTCCGAAGGCACGGATTACTACCTCAACAATTTCCTTCAATCTCTGCCACATCATCTGACTTCAACATACCTCCTCACCGGTTACCCCTCCCCCGTTCCTGGACCTGGCCCTCTCGATGCCCCCTCAATCAACCCTTCGGTCATTCCCTCACCATACGCCTCCGATCCCACTCCAAATCCTCCAGAACACTACCCTCAGCCGTCAAGCGCTGCAGGGTATGGCAACGATGTTTCTTCCGGACTGTGTTCGGATGGCACCTCCGATGCCTCGAGGTGCGGCTTCAGGGAAGCTGCACCAAGTCTAGAGCCCTCAGCGAGCCAAGAAGGTGCGGACGATTGTATGAGTGACGAGGAGTTTGAAGATCTATTGGGTGCCGTTGATCCTCGGCCTGGCGCCGGGGACCTTACTGTTTACCTCAACATCTCCGACAACTCCGACGCCGACTCGGACAGAGACGACGCAAGGAGCAGCTTCAGCGAAGCTGTACCATCTTCGGAGCATTCTGCTGACAGTAGAGGGGGCCGGGACGACTATGCCGACCCCAACCAGTTTGGCGAGCGGGGGTATTCGAGCCCCGACTTCGGCCCTAGCACCGTTGACGTCGACTCTCCCCTCTCGCCTCCGCCGACGGTAGCTTTCACCTCGCCCCCTCCTAGTTCGTATGCCCTGGCGGCATCGGAAGCAGCGTGTTTGGGCCCGGCAAACAAGGCGGGAAATGGCGAGTTGTCTGCTGGCACGTCATCGACTGGGGGAAGTGGTGAACGATGGAAAGCAATAGCGCCCAAGCTAGACAGAGACGTAAAGCGAATGCCAAAATCGCTCAGGAGGAAGTGATTGGTGCCCATAACCGCTTTGCATGCGGGCACCAGTGCGGATGGTTGAAGTGTCGATGGCAACTCCCCAGATCAGCGCCCCTCTGACGCCCTCTTCTCTAGCGCTCGGACCGACTTTGCGAGTGAGTATTGAGCTATCATTTCTCAATCTTGTAATCGGCTGTGTGGTTTCGGATTTTTGTCCCCTTGTACTTTGTGTTGCTGTGTCACTCCTCCGTGTCGATTAGTAGTATTACTGCGTGTGCTTGTTGTATATTCTTGAGATTTGATAGACAATCCCGGTCGAGAAACAGCTTGATATGTGGTCCGGGTAGTGACGGATATGACTGATTCTGTTGAGCGATAGGGGTCCTTCCCTGCGAGGGATGTAAGGGGTGAACCCGAGGGGGGGGGGGGTTGTCGCAAAACAGACTGCATTGACAAGATGATAGTAGTATATGTAATGACTAGATGTGCACGCCAAAAGTCCAAAGGAACAGGTGATGATCCAAACAGAAACAGCAGGGAGGTGCGCCGTGTCGAAACTCGGAACACAACATTCCCACACGGCGGCGACCTATCTGGGAAATTCCAACGTTCGTCATTTGCCTCGCGATTTCAATTCCAACCACCACCCAGAACGTACAGCATCAAAGAATACATTTACAGACACCGACAGCTCCCCTTTCGACACCTCGACACCGCCTGAGCGTTCTCCGTCTCTTCTGGAGCGATGTTGCTGCCACGAATATCGCCATTGCTCTCTCTCCTTTTGCCCCTACATCTCGCAGCCGCAGCTTCATTAGCCCCGTCAACCACATCAACCACACTCATCGATGCTCTGTCTGCGGATCCCGACTACACCCTTCTACTCCGACTTGTTCAAAGAGCGAAGCTTGTGCCGACACTGAACAAGCTAAACGGCAGCACCCTATTCGCCCCGACCAATGATGCCATTGAACGTCATCGGAAGGAAACATCCAAATCGACGTTCGCCGTCGCTCTTGACGCCGAAGAGCCTCAGATCTTGGCGGATAATGTTCAAGAGGCTCTCCGCCAACAATTATTCTACCACCTGCTCAACTACACTTTAGACTCTGTTCCAGAGCCGGTCACACCGCAACTCACTCTACATTTCCCCGCCCTCCCACTTGAACCGCCCTCGGACGATCCTCCACCGTCACCACCGTGGCTACCAGTCCCAGGAGGTCTGCTTGGAGGGGAGCCGCAACGCCTTCGGACCACCGTGCGGGACGGCGCATCTTACATCGGTGTCGACTTCCAAGGACAAGGAGGAGCCAAGGCAGTGAAGGACCTCGTGCCAACAGCCAACGGGAATATCTACGGCATTGATCGTGTGCTCGACACACCGAGAGACCTTCTTCAGGAAGTCTCGAAGCGGCCCGGTCTTGAGACTATCTCTCGGCTCCTTCCGAAAGCGCTGAAGGATGTCCTCGAGTCGACCCCGCATCTCACGCTGTTCTTCCCTACCGACTCGGCGTGGAATACGTTGGATCCCATCGAAATGCGCTATCTCGAGAGTGGATTCGCCGAACAGGATATGGCGAAGATAGTGGGATTGCACACAAGTGGAACTGGGTCAGACGGGCATGGCCAGGTTGGATGGAGCGAGACCTGGAGGAAGAGTGATTTGACACACTGTGAGTCCACATCGTCAGATTACGCTTCTAATGAGGCTTTGACTTACAACTCTTCACAGTCACCACGCTAGAAGGTCATAAAGTCCACGTGAACGTCTCGGAAGATGGGTCAGCATCGGTCTCAGGTAGAGCCATCATCGAACAGGACATTTACGCGGCGAATGGCGTCCTTCACACCGTGGACTCACTCCTTCTCAACCCCAATATCTTCAAGCTCAACGCGGAAAAGTACCTGTTGGCCCTGAACGCTACGTCGTTCGTCGCTCTTATGCGCGCAGCGAACCTATCACATTACGTGGACGATCAACACGACGGGCAACCCTGGACGATATTGGCGCCAAGAGACGACGTCTTCACCGTTGATGGCTGGAGAACCTCTCCTCTAACATCCCTTCTGCCTAACTTATTGGCTGGCGACGGCGAGGACAAACCACCAGTCAACATCACCGAACTCCAGAGGATCCTCAAGTATCACATAATCCCAGGAAAGCTGAAACCCGAAGATTTGGACGAAAGCACTCTGGTCGGAACTGAGCTACGAGAGGACGGGTTGGGAGGGGAGAGGCAAGTGGTGGAAGTCAGCGTTCACGGCAGCGGGAAGAATGGGCGCGTGGCAAGGAAAGGGAACGGCGAGATTGGATTCGGGGGCGCCTTGGTGATCGGTGATGCAGGTACGTCGAATCATCGGATGTTCAATCAAACGATAGCCGCTTACTTTGAACTTTCTACAGTCGAAATTAATGACTGTCTCATTTATGTTCTGTCAAAGCCCCTTACCCCACCAACGGATGTTATCGAGGCCGCGTTACCTTTCGCCCACTTCTCGACATTCCTGACATCGGCCTTTGCGACTCATATGGACGATGTCCTCCGCACTTCACCCACAACTACGGTGCTTATTCCTCACAACTCGGCGTGGTCTCCGTTGGGCCTTCTCACCGACTACCTCCTACTCCCCGAATCGAGAGAGCACCTTGCCAATGTCGTCCGTCACCATGTGCTGAAGGAAGTCGTGTACCCCGGAGACCCTGTTCTCTCGCCGAAAGCGGCCGCTTCCAAGACATTCTCAACGTTGGAAGGTTCCGACGTACGGATGGAACATGGCAAGATCACTGGCTCTGGAGGATGGTCGGCTCCACTCCGAGTTCTCACTAGAGAAATCCTTACCCGGACAGGAGTAATTCATGAGCTGGAAGGAGGTCTGTTGATACCTCGATCTGTCCAAGTCAATGTCGGAGATTTGGCTATGGCGGGCAAAGGAAGCATCATGATTGGATTGGTGCAGAAAGCAGGATACGGAAAGGTCTTGAACGGGACGATGAAGCTCGACTTGGATGAATGGGAACACGGCCTTGTCGGTCCGGCGGGAGTTTCGAAGGCTTCGAGAAACCGGAAGAAAGGAAAAGGGGAGGAAGACAACCCAAAGCCGAGGAAGGAGGAAGTTGGATGGACCTTGTTGTGCCCAAGGGACGAAGCTTTCAAGGGCGTTAACTTGACCCGGATGCTGGAAGACACCGAGGGCCTCAAGTCTTTCGTTCGACAGCATCTGATTCCCGTCCCAGCTTCGTCATCGTCCGAGTCATGGGAGTATCTCAACCGGAAACCCAGGGCTCAACTGACATCCGAGCACGAGGAGGTAGACGCTCGTCCGATCCCGGTGGAGGATGAGGCAACGTATTCCACGCTCCTCTCCGCAAACTCTCTGTACGGGGACATTGTATTCAGGTTGACGGGATCCAACCTCAACTCGTACCTCGTCGGGATTAAGGGTGCGAAGGGCAAGGGCAACGCCGAGGACTTTGCTCGCGTGATCAAGTGGGGAAGAACCACCATATCGTCCTCGTCGTCCCCTCCAACAACGCCGTCGAACTCCACCGGATCTCAATCGCCTTTCGAGTTGCTCACTTCGGTGGAATGGAGTTTGCTCGGCGACAGCCCGACGACCCTGCGTTCAGGTGTCATCCTCATCGACCGACCGTTAACGCCTTTCATCGAGGGCTGGTGGATGGCGTGGGGCCAGGCCGTGACTTTTGGAACGTTTGCCAGTCTTGCAATTGTAGGAGGGTGGACGGGTGTGGTGATGTGGTGGAGACGGAAGGAGAGCGAGGCGACGTATGAGCCTATTGGAGGTCATGATGATGAATGAGAGAGAGAGAGAGAGCCACTCTTGCTACTTGCCGTATATATTCTGTTTTCGTTTTTCTTTGCTCGTTTATTCCGTTTCGGTTGCATTTCTCTCGCTACCTATGTATCTTACGACCTCTCTGAACGGCCCTCGTTATCTCCTTATCTTGTTACACAATCTGCTTTACGGTGTTCCTTACGTCCACTCGAATGCATTGCTTTCCCAAATCATCAGACTGAATGGCGACGAATGTAGCGGCTAAATAGTGTGAAATCGATAAACACAAGAGGTGCGTGAGCATGGGAGTAGGATGGGAGGGAGCACAAGGCCACAACAAAGATGGCAAACTCATACTATCGGGGCAAGGCTATTAGCATACATTCGACTGAGAGCATATGAAGGAGCCATCACTAACCTTAGGACTTCCCTGCAGAGGAGCCTGAAGTCGAAGGTGGTGCCGTCCAGTCGTAATTCCAGCCATCCTTCTTCGGCGTGTCTGTTGGTATCCACATCTCTCGAGGGAAGAGACCTTGCACACGAGCAGCATGGAACTTCTGCGCCGGTCCTCTCAATTGCTTAACCTCCTCCGCATCATCGGGAAGGATGCCCCTTGGATCGACTTTGGCAGCAGCCAAATCATACAACCGCCGATCCACTTCCTTCAACTTGTCCATAGCGTTCCTCATACTCTCGCATTTCCGCTGTAGTTCTGCCTCCCGAGACTCCCGAAGCTCCCTCTTGTGCAGCTGCCACGCGCGTTCGATTGTTTCGTGCGCCTCCGCGGAACGAACGACGCGTCGGAGAGCGCGGTTCACCTCTCGTCGGTGCACTCCCACTGGGTTGACCCGCGGTTTGCCAATGAGCCGAGGGTAGAGCAGCTTTTTGAGGGCCTCGTCCTTCATTTGAGCTGGGGAGAGAGCGGGACGTTTTCGGCCTTTGCTCGCGGCGGTGGCATATCCTGCGGCTGGAACGACAGTAGTTTGAGACAATATTGGAGTAGTTGGTAGAGCCGAGAGCAGGTTCGGCCGCCCGAGGATTGAGAACATGTTTGGTGATCGAGAGGATTGAGAGACGCGGAATTGGAATCGACGCGCTTTGTTTTGGAAAAAGGCCGAAAAATGCGTGGCTGAGCAAACATCGACAACCTTCCCACACTTTGGCCGTTCTCTCTATTCCGTTCCTCGTCGTCTATCGTTATGAGTACCGCCGCATTCAGGTCACTCGTTCATTCAAGAGCAGTAGCAGGAGTGAGTATCAGAACATGCATAGTGCAATGTCCAGGCGGCTGATGGACCCGGCGACAGCCAAGCTACGCGCGAACGTTCGCATCAACCTCAAGAGTCTACGCGGCTGCCAAAGGCAAGCAAGTCAAAGGCGCGGCGGACTCTGAAGCTTTATCAATTAAGGATGCGGCAGCGGTGTTGAAAGTGCGTACAAATCCGTAAGCGAGGTCCATTCAGTTAATCTGATATCCAAATTGTCATTTCAGGCTATCGAAGTTGCTTCACCCTCGTCTGCGTACGAGATCGCCATTACCACCAAATTCACTAGAGGCCAAGCCGTTCCAAGGGGCAAGATCTCGCTGCCCAAAGACTCCCGAGCCAAAGCCGAGACCGTCCTGGTCTTCGCCTCAGGCAAATCCGCCAACGCTGCGAAGGAAGCCGGTGCTCATTATGTCGGCGGAGAAGAGTTGATACCGCAAGTGAGTATCGGGCGAGCCACTCTCATGGGACACCTGAAGTCCTGATGCTCTCGTTATCTAGATTCTGGAATCCAAAATCCAGCCGACCAAGGTTATCTGCACCCCAACTTTGCTACCCGTCGTTCAAAAGCAGCTCGCCAGGTTCCTCGGTCCCAAAGGACTCATGCCTGCTGAGAAGCGGGGTACCGTCACCTTGACCGTTGGACCTGCCGTGAAGCAGGCGCAGGGAACGATGAACTGGAAGAGCGATCGACACGGTGTGATTCGTGCGCCTGTTGCTCGGGTCAGTCTGACTGTGAGGTAGTATTAGACGGAGAGAGCTGACCACTTGATGTGAAATTTAGGTTAATTGGACGATTGATGAGGTTGCGACGAACGTCAAGGCTTTCGTGTCGGCCGTCAAGGCGGGTACGAGCAATGATGGTGCTGAAGCGGCGATTGGCAAGAAGAAGCGTATGTCCTTTCCGGGCTTAAACTACAGCGAATTACAGGCTTACGTCCCCTTCCTCGCTCACAGCGTCATCCATTCTGCAGGTATTCCTAAGTTCCCGACAGGGACCCGGCATTCGACTTTCAGACGCGATGTAATGGGTCCGACTGCGTTATTATATGTTTTCGCTCGGTTAGACTTCGTAATCCAGGCTTTCACACCCGACACTTTTGTCGCCCCTATATTTCCAAGGCAGAGTACGAATCACGTGTGGGGGCTACCGAATTGCCTTTAGGAGATCAACATCGCTTCCGGAGAAAGTGATGGAACACTCAGCGGCCGGTCCTCGTTGTCGGCGTCAATCTAGCCGTTGAGTGGTGTGACCCGACGCTCAAGTTTTATCCGAAGCTTCCAAGGTGGAGGTCGTGCGGCCGATGGCGGAGGTCATGGTGGGGAATCAAGGTGGAGGAAGCGCATATGCGGAACGACACTCGGTTTTCAAGTGCCCGTCGTGAGAACTCAAGCTTTGTTATCGATTCTCGTAACGAGAACCCGATGACCTTGTGGGTTCTGTGCATGTGTTCCTTTTCTATCAAGCCTTGGTACTTATACCTGACTGCGGTACCAAGTGCTTGTTGTATCCACGATTACGCGGCCTTTTGAAGTTCCTTCGCCCCTACCACCACAATGCCTGTTCTCGAAATCGCTCTCCTGCACATCCGAACGTCGTCCGGCGAACTTGCCTCTACCTCCAATGACGTCGAGAATCCTCTTACTCCGTACATCAAGGGTGCACTCCATCACGCTCTCCACGTCCTTCGCGCCTCAACACCGGAGACATACCCTTTCAACCTCCTTCAGCAACACGAGGATCCATCCTATTTGTATATCGTAGGACTATGGCCTTCGATCGAAGCCCACGAAGCTTTTCTTCCTTCCGAGGAAAACAAACAGCTGCTGTCCTCCCTTGAGGGCAAGGTCGGCGTCGAGTGGATGTACCACGCGCAAATCGGGACGTCAGCATCAGACGATGCTATTGTTGGTGACGTTCCAAAGCTCATCAGTGAAGCACCTGTAATTGCCATAGGTCGTCATGGAGTCAAAGGAGCTAGTAAGGCTGTATTTGAAGAGACCTGGAGAGCTGGATCTGGTGGACTGAGGTCCTTCTCAGGTCGGGAGCCAGTCGGTGGATGGAGGGTTGGCCGGGTCTTTGGCGTAAAGAACAATGACGGAGAGAAGGGATTCAAAGAGGAGACCGATGAAGAATGGGTCGTGTTATCGGGATGGGATGCGGTGGAGAGGCATTCTGCCTTTGCTGGGTCCGAAGAGTTCAAGAAATATTCAAAGATGAGACCTTACGTGGTTACATTCGATGTTAAACATGCTATAAAGGTCCTATCTTCAGACGAGGACGAGAAGAACAACTCTAATTAAGAAATTACTAGAGGTGACCTAACCTCGTTATCGTACCTGTACAGAAGAGTAGTACGTTGGTGCATTACATAGACGCACCGAAAGGGAACAAATATATCTGAAGCTTTCTGTTCATTGTTCGATCTTGTGTAAGCTGCTTGGTTGGATCCTCGGAGCTACTACCGGTCACCTGTGAAGGTCTCCGTCAGCAATGACGCGTTTGGCTGACGGAGACGTTGATAGGACCCTGAGCTCTTTCACGCGACTTTCGGTCCGCATTGCAACTTGGACGCCGTTCGCAGCTCGCCATCAACCTTAACCTCTTCGTCTCAAAATTTCAGCCCCTCAATAATCTCCGCATCGAAGCGCGCGCAAGGAGGCACATTAGATAGCTACTATCAGCCTCAAGATCCCGAGGCAACCCCTGAGCGGAATCGAACGTGCGACTACCGACACCTGCTAAAGTTCAATTCCAATTTGGGTTTCGCTCGGTGGCCGGAGAGGAGCTTCTCGCGAACCCTCGGCGCACTGTATACACGTACTATTAGACCTAATCAAGTCGTAGGAAAGGGAGTTGGAGAGCGTCAAGTCAATCCCTCCTGTGTCTCTCCCCACGAGAGTGACCCTCTCTCCCCCGCGCGCTCTGTCGGACCACACCCGTAATGGACGGCCATGAACCTCACCCGCTAGTCTCGCTAGTCACCGCCTGCTTCTCCGTGATCCGTACGTAATCTCTCCAAGCATCTTGACTCGCCAACAGCGGCTGACTTTACCCTCCGACACGTCTGCTCTGTATGTCTCGCCGTCGGCCAGTCTGGTTCCTGGCATGGGTCAAAACCGCTGTGGCATTCGTCACTATCACTCTTCCAGTGTGGATATATGCTATTCTATCTTATACGCTCACGCTTCAGGTAATAGGTCTTCTCCCTTTATTCGGTGAAGGCAGGCACTTACCGTACTACCTACCCGTCCACAGCTCAACTTTGTTAATTTGGTCACTATCGCCATCTTGTCCCTTGGAGGAGCCTTTCTATTTGTCAGATTTAGGTGGCTCAACGCATACGAAGAATATCGGGAGTTGCCGCTGGGCAAACCTGATGTGACAGAACTACATCCTGACGTTCAAGGCGAAGAACCTCCGACTACGTTCCATGGGTACTTGGATGAATTCCTATCCGCAGTTAGGATTTTTGGCTTTCTTGAAAAGCCCGTATGTGCCCTTTTGTTCTCATACCAGGAATCTCGCCCTGTTTACCTGACCTCAAAATCCAAACAGGTCTTTCACGAACTCGCCCGTCATCTACAAACTCGCCGCTTAATCGCAGGAGACAGCTTAGCGCTTGATGAAGATCAAAACTTTTACTGTGTCATTGAAGGCCTTGTTCAGGTTTACGCCCCAACTGGCCGACAGCCTGGAGACGAAGAGGACGGATGGGCGGACGACGAAATGAACGGATATCAACTACTTAACGAAGTTGGAAGTGGTGGGACGCTCTCGAGTCTATTCACCATCCTCAGCTTGTTCACGGAAAACGTCAAACTGAGCTGGAAAGAAGACGAGGAGGAGGAGAGCAGCGATCCCCGTACGTCAGAGGCGGACGCTCGCTCAGCTGCGGGCAGCCGCGCGTCCGGCAGGCCCACGAACCGAATGCGGAGGAGCAACTCGGATATATCGAATTTGGACTTACGCAGTCCGATGATGTCACCTGGGTCCGGACCTCAGTCTCGCCCAGGGTTCGGAGGAGGGAGGATGCCATCGTACGAAGATTCGCCGTTGTCGTTTGTAGCGGGAGCGCACTCCAACTCAGGCTCGAACTCGAGCCCTATGTTGGGCGCGTACCCCGTCACGCCGCGTACGCCTGGATCGAGGTCTCAGGCTACGGCGCCGAGCACGCCCGGGACCGACCATACGTACGCTAGGAGACCACCATTGCACAGGCAGCAAACTTTGACGGCATCCCAGGTTCGTCGGGGACTTGTCGCGCGGGCGTCGCGCGATTCGACTCTGGCTGTCATACCGGCGGAGGCGTTCCGGAGGTTGACGAAGAAGTTTCCGAAGGCTTCTGCGCACATCGTGCAAGGTGAGTTATACATCCTGCTCTGACTCAATAGCTTATTAGCCGACTATATCTATTTTCGTTTTAGTCATTCTCACTCGCTTTTCGCGGGTGACGTTCAACGCTGCGCACAAATATCTCGGCCTTACCACCGAAGTGTTACGAACGGAAAAGGCTATCAACGAACTCGCATGTCATCCACTCCCCGCGTCCTTCTACGAGGGCGGCGGGATGCACAACCTTCGAAACAAATTCTATCCTGACGACAACGAAGCAGTGGAAACGGAGGACGATACCATGACTTCCGCGAGTACCGCAGGTCTTGATTCGAGCAGCACGATTGGATTGGACTCGGAGGACGACTACTTTGGAAGCAACATTGGATCGTGGAGAGATTCACCGGCCGCGTTGGATCCCATTACTCCGGGTCCATCGTCGTATCGGAGACAGCGACGGTCACAGTCTCGTGGATCGACATTCGGCGAGAGCATGAGCGGCTTGGGCTTGCGAGGAGCACCTTCCGCATCGCTCACGAAATCGATGAGCGGGAAAGCTCTGTCGCATTTGGCGATCATGGCGGGCGATTTGCACTCGAGCACTAGTTCCGTAATCGACAATACCATTGACACCTACCGTCCTCGATCTCGCACGGCCCCCAAGACTCCAGGTTTCCCACCAGATAGGTCCTCTCTACCCACTCCCATTCGCGAGGCGGCAAGGCTGCCCGCTCAGCGAGACACTCCTCCCGCTGGTAGGGACCTACCGGGCGCTCAAGCAGACATCAACCTCCGAGACGAAGTCATGGCGTGCATCGCCAAGTCCATTGGCTTACTTCAACCCCCGCTGTCGGACACTCCTTCGGGAGACGCCTCACCGGTTCTCGTCCCATTTGACACCCGTTCGCAGTCCGTCGCGTCGAGTCGCCGAGGTGGTGGGGCCCTGCTCCCAAATTCGTTCTCGACCTTGTCGTTCTTGGATGCCGTAGCGGACGACGGGTCCTCGATGACTGGCACGGCATCGATCGTGAGCGGGCATCCGTACGCGACTGGTTTAGACAACGAGGTGGAGATTTTGTGTTTCGCTGCAGGGAGCACGCTCGTTCGTGCCGGAGAGAGGAATGCTGGTAAGCGTTTGCGTAAAAGCTAGGGAATATTGGGCTAGTAGGACTGACGCGATTTTTGTGCCACGAGGTCTGTTCTACGTGATCGACGGGTTCTTGGACGTTTCGCTACCTGTGGACGAGCACGCAGCTCCCGCCGCTTCGAGCTCGTCGAACGCCGCTCCACCCCGATCAGCGTCACGCCAGTCCTTCACTCAATTGAAGTCTAAAATTGCCTCAAGTCAGGGAGTTCGCTGGGGAGACGGTTCTCAATCAGCCAAAATCAAAAACGGAACTTCGTCTCATGTCTCTAAGGGGGTTTTGCATACTAAAGTGTCGAAGCATTTGTTTACTGTTAAACCTGGTGGCATTGCTGGGTATCTTGGTGAGCTGGATGAAAGCGTTGGCTAAGCGTCTCAGCTCAACGCTCGAACCTTGTCGCTCTAGCTTCGCTTTCTGGGACGCCGTCATACGTGGAGATCAAGGCGAAAGTCGACACTTATGTCGGATTCCTCCCGCATCATGCCATGGAACGTCTAATTGAGCGCCGACCTATCGTGTTGCTCACTCTGTCAAAGCGGTTGATATCACTTCTTTCTCCTCTTGGTGAGCCAATAAACCCGTTCGGAGGACTAAGACCTAACCGAACGGTCCCCACCCGATAGTCCTTCACATCGACTCCTCGCTTGATTGGATGCAGGTTAACGCCGGACAAGTCTTATGGCGTCCCGGTGACCCGAGCGACAGCTTTTATATCGTCATCAACGGTCGACTGAGAGCCCTAGCAGAGAAAGAAGACGGTGGTGTTATCGGAGAGTATGGTCAAGGAGACACTGTCGGAGAACTGGATGTCATAACTCGCTCAAACCGAACCAGCACGCTGCACGCTATCCGCGATACGGAGCTTGCGAGGATGCCTCAAACATTATTCAACGCCATCTCCGTCAGGTAAGTGTACATGTGGATACCTGACCGTGGTAACTGCTCTCTAACTTTATGTCATACAGACATCCTCAAGCAGCCGTCCAGTAAGTCGCCCTCTGTACCCGAAGTCACGATGGTGCTAAGATCATATTCAGGCTTCTGCGTATGGTCGCTTCAAGAGTGCGAAACCTCGCCCAACCAACCGTTCCAGTCACGCCCAAAGCTAGACCCACAGCAGGCAATAACAATAACTTCAATCTCAAGACGGTTGCCATTCTGCCCGCGGCACGGAACGTCCCCGCTTCGGCTTTCGCGAAGAAACTGCACTCCGCCCTCGAAGAAATCGGAGCGTCCACAGTGTACCTCAATCAAGCCTCTATGATGAACCATGTCGGTCGACATGCGTTCACTAGGATGGGCAAGCTAAAAGTGGCTGGCTGGCTGGCCGATCAAGAGCAAAGGTATCGGATTGTATTATATGTGGCCGACTCGCCAGTTAGTGCTCCTTGGACACAGACTTGTATCCGGCAGGTGCGTTCTACTCCCGCTCTTCTGTATGCCACCATTTTTTTTAACTTGCTGCTGCTTTTCAAGGCCGATTACATTATGATTGTTGGCATGGGGGACGATCCTAACATCGGAGAGTATGAGAGGTTGCTCCTGACCACCAAGACAACCGCAAGAAAGGAGCTTGTTCTCCTTCATCCTGATAGGAGTGTACCACAGGGATCTACCCGCGAGTGGCTCAAGGTTTGCTTGTTCCTCAGTCTGTTCATGGCTGTTTACTGACATTTCTGCCCCTTAGATCCGCCCTTGGGTCCATGCATACCATCACGTCGAGTTACCTGTACGTAATATGGACAAATTCTACATTTCACTACATTCATCTCTGCTCAACATAGGGTATTGTTAAACAAACGCCTCAACCTGCCCCTGAAGATCCCGCTGCTGTCAAAGCGTTCAAGGACATCAAGAACATCGTGCAGACCGAAATCAAGAAATACCGTGGTTATACGGCGACCCCTCATTCGAGACGACCAGACCATCTTAGTGACTTTGCAAGGCTTGCTCGAAGAATATGCGGAAAATCTATCGGCCTCGTATTAGGCGGCGGTGGAGCTCGTGGGGTGGCCCACTTGGTAAGTGTATCAAATACTAGCACGATCCCCTCTGACTAAGATCGGCATCTAGGGCATTCTTCGAGCGCTTGAAGAGCGAAATATACCAATTGATCACATCGGCGGCACGAGTATAGGATCTTTGGTCGGAGGTCTCTACGCTCGGGAGGCGAATCTCATCCAATGCTCCGCTCGCGTCAAGGCTTTTGGCTCACGAATGAGCAACATCTGGCGATTACTGTCGGACGTTACTTGGCCCGTTGTTGCCTACACCACTGTAAGAATGCGGTGTCACCTGAAAGGATCTACATTGATCATTCTCTCTATGATAGGGCCATGAGTTCAATCGGGGAATATTTAAAGTAAGGGGAGAGAAGACATGAAATGACATCGGCTGTGGCTCACATCGATACGTAGGCATTCGGAGCACTTCATATCGAAGACATGTGGCTCCCCTTTTTCTGCAACTCTACCAACATCTTAACGTCGCAGATGGACATCCACGACACAGGATACGCTTGGAGATATGTCCGTAAGTGCAATTCTTAAAATTCTCGATCAGGTGCTTATAAGGACCTAGGGGCCTCGATGACACTCGTGGGCCTCCTACCTCCAATTTGCGACAATGGCAATATGCTGGTTGACGGTGGTTATTGTAAGTCAGGCCTCCTCGAATGATTACCTAAGTCGCTGAGCTTTCTGGTCGCATTAGTGGACAATCTTCCTGTACGCTTGAAGTTGCTCTAGATCTTTTTCATCTCCACTAACGCAGAAGCAGGTATCGACCATGAGATCCATGGGACCGAACACGATCATCGCAGTCGATGTCGGCTCAGTGAGTTTAAGTCGACACCTAGGATCAGCGTATACTAATACTTTGATAGCTGGACGACAACTCCCCGCGCAATTTCGGCGATACGGTCTCCGGAATATGGATTGCAATCAACCGTTGGAATCCATTCTCAAGCGTTCGCTACATCCCTCCAATCACCGAGATACAAAGCCGACTTGCGTAGTGCGTAAAAGGCCACTGGCACATATCCTCTCATCTAATAGATTGCGCTTAGTGTTTCGAGTATTACGAGTCTGGAAGAAGCGAAGAATACCCCCGGCTGTTACTACGTCCAACCACCTGTTCAAGGGGTAAGTGTCGAGCTGTTTTAGCCGCTCGCGTCAAGCCGTCCTAACATCCGCTCGCACAGTATGGCACGCTTCAGTTCAACAAGTACGAGGAGCTGGCCGAAATTGGCTACAAGACTGCGATAGAGCTACTTGATAAGTGGAAGGAAGAAGGACGTCTGCCAAACGGGTTTGAAGATGATTTCAGGACGACGGAGAAGCTCGGGAAGAAGAGGAAAGGCCGAAGTTTACGACGCAACTCGGTGTAGGCTCGTCGGCTATGGTATTCAATAGCGTATCACGTCAATGTCACATTGTGATAGTCTCGAATGCCTAAAGAATGATGGCGTGGATGCGAGCCCTGCTGACAGCAACACCCATCGGGAAGACATTCTTGAAAATCAGCGCTACCTGGATTTATCTACTAGGATTCTACCTTGCACCATGTTGCCAGTGGCCCAGCTAAGAAGAGGTACGCTCTCACATTAGCTGAAGAGGTAAGCTCGAAAAGAATCTCGAGATCCCAACTCGTCACTGTGGTTGTATTGGATACAACTTTTCGGTTCGCTGTGCAAGACCACCCATTTCCTGCGACCAAATAATCACCCCACTTTAGATCGGCAGAGTGAAATGTATTGGTGTCTGGTCTCCGATGCTTAGAAGGCATTGAAGCCCGAGAAAAGTGACTAACACCTCTCCAGAAACAATATGAATATCAGCATGGTACAACCGTAAAAGAAGTTTACTATAACTTACTTGGGAGTCAAAAGCTCAACGAGCTTTGATGGGGTAGTGGTAACCTGGATCGTTGCCATAGAACTAGTTCATTGAGTATCTCGATCCGCCGGGGGTTCGATTCCCCCTCAAAGCAGAGCCTCGTTCCTTTTTTTTTTTTGCTTCCCTCGCTTAGCGGTTGTCCCCCTTTCCCCCATGATCGTATGTTGCATATCATCCTCCTAATCAACCGCCCCATCTGGGCAGCCTGAGCGTTCAGGATCCCTCAAGTGCACTCAAGAGTAAATCCCATTCGCAAAAGAAAATCATTGGACAGAAGCGACTAGAGTAACAGCTGCACTGGGCAGCGCGTTGTACACAGCAAAATAAAAGAGGTATCAGGAGAGGATGTAGTTTAGCCATTTATCACACCAGGTCAATTAATGGCCGAGCAAGCGAAGAATAAGATAGAACGTCGAGCCAAAGAAACGCTGCAGAAGAATATTAAGCACAAGCAGCCAAGGACTTCGATGAATAAAACTTACCACTGCGCTCAGCCCAGCCCTGAGAGGAAGAATAGTAGATCCGTCAGCCATGACTACAAGCTCTAGTCGTAGGCAAACTTACAGAGAGTAGAAGAGGAAGACAAGATAGGGGTTAAATGCGCCTTTCGAGGAGTTCCCGGAAACGTCGGCAACCCACTAATGATTGCACAGGTGAGTATGGAGGACAAACTAATGGCGTTTCAGGAAAGAGTTACCTCGACGAAGCTGGAAGATGTGAAACCCAAGATCATCGCCATGTTGGTTCCTACCCACAGCAGCACCACGTTCGTTCTTGTATTCCTGTCATGATCGCTTTGTTTCGTTGCAGCATCTCGGTGGTCTTTCTGGGGGGCAGGCTTTTGGCGCAAAGAGTCCCGACTGGCGGCCCACAACGCATCAACGTCCTCGCGTGCAGTAGGTAACTTGACTTCCATCATCTCTTTCCCGTCATCGCCCTTAACTTTCTTGGCAGATCCTAAATCCTTGGCAGCGCCGTTGTCACCCTTGGTACCCCAGCCGACATCGTGCTACATTGGGAGGATCGTATAAGCAACAACTTCAAATGAAGAAAATGAGCGACGCACCAAGTTGCACATGGCGTAGAGCACTTATAGATATTGTTAGTATGGGAAATCACGAAATTCGAGACCATCAAGCTCACTGAGAATGTTAACGTCTGTCAAAAGCAATTATCAACAACGAGGATCATATCGAGTTTTATGGCTCACTTACAGCTCGGAAGCAGGAACAGATACTAGAGAAGCGAAAGGTCAGTTTGAATCTACAAAAAGACTTGGGAAGGTGTCTTCCATACCTCTAAAGACAACAGAATCCGGGTTCAGTAAATGCACGACTAGGAATGAGGATCATGCAGACTCACGAAGGAACGAAGTAAACATGTGCCAAGGTTCGAAGTGGAGGAAGGACGCGAAGAAGTACAACCCGTAAGTGGCTAGCAGTGAGATTGCCTACAGGAGGAAGACTTCAGCAAATGTCCATTCTTTGCCCGGACTGAGTACTAACAATGTCTCGGAAAGTTTGATTGGTCAACAGCCTAGAGCACGAAGGCGACATCAGATACGAAGTCCGAAGTGGAGGACCAGTGTGACGTACTTTTGCCAGTTAGTCCACCCATCAAGCGTATGCGGAACGGCCAAGTAGACGGTCCAACCAGCGCACCAAAGGGTGCTGGTAGAGGATAGCTGTTAGCGAGAATACGAGAGGGCCAACGAAATGGTACCTACACGACATTACAGAGGCCGAAGAGCACTATGGCAGTTATGTATGTCCACTTTGAGCCCTATCACCACGAAACAGTGTGGTCAGTCTTCTGTGGCACTGCTGGATTAAAGTGAGGCCTACCTGTGGTCGATTTCCGAGAGAGCAAATCAAGACGACGAAGATCAAGCCGATATAAAGCTGGAATGAAGAGACGTGATTAGAATATTACGCGTAGGTTTCGATGGCATTGTGTTGCACCTTTAGGATCATCTCGAAAACAATCTTTCCTGCGCCTTTGCTGAGGAAGTTGAACGCATCATTTTTATCTTGAGTAGCGGATTGGACCAGCTACACCCAAATTGAGGTCAATTTCGTCAATTAGACGATATTTGCTCGAATACTTACGAAGAAGAATGCCAAGTAGAAATTCGCAAGCGACGTCCAGGCGAACAACATCTATGAAGGTGCTCAAAGATCAGTAAGGCCATAGCTAGTGTTACTACGGATTCCCGTACTTGGATAGCGTTGTAGATGAATTCGAACTAATCGGGAGAGGTTTCGGGTCAGTGACCAGCTAATTGGGTATTAGACGATCGTGGTGCTTTACCTGAAGAATGAGTTTGCGGAAGAAGCCTTGACCAGACGTCCAGATTCTGAACCAAAATACCGTGGCGTGAAGAGCAGCAAAGAATGAACCGTTGAGCCATCGTCGTCGCTGGGAAATGAATTCGGGGACGGTTGTAGGGACGTCGGTGGCAGCCTTGGCGGATTTGACATATCGAAGACTAGTTTATCGCCGTCAGCTACAACGTCCAGCAAGAATTAAGATGATATACGCACGTCCAGGCTTCTCGCTTCTTTGTCACGATTTCGAAGCAGAGAATACGATCCTCGGCGAGGTACATGTTTTTCTCTAAGAGATCATGGTTCATGTCAACTCCTCAACTCGGCGGATCGGAAAGAAAGTTGAACGAACCGAACAAGCCGGCCTCAGTCGTTCCGCCTCCGTGCATCGTCTCGCCCTTGAAATAGGAAGCAAGAGGTCCAGTCCCGTTGGGCAAATTCTGAAGGGCTTTGTATCGATACGCCGAGAAGGCACCAGGCAAGACGGAGATATAGCCCATAACGCTCTAGCATTGGAAGGTGCAAAGTTAGGAAGGCCAGGAGTGGCGAGGAAGAGAATCAGCTCGCCTCCAACGGCTTGTCGAGGATATTAGACATCTTGTACTATAGAGAGAAAAGGTCGTTTGCATCAGTCTACCATTCAGCAGAGACGAATATCTCATCTCTCACTTCGAAGTTCTGCGATGCGGCCAATGGACTGGTCAGAAGAAGAGAGCATCCTTTCCCAGTATCAACACAGATTCTGCGCCAAGACGACAATCAGTCAGCAAAGCAAGCAGGATCTCGCGAGATATGTACTTACTCTCCACAAGCGCCGCCAACTCCCGGGTGCTTGTCAAAGCCTAAGATGGTTTATTGTAAGTCGATATCTACGCCCTTTGTTCCCTGAATCATCCTTACATTTCCAAAGCTCGTAGATCGAGGTTCCTGTGGGCTTGGTACCGACATCGAGAAGGATACAGACTGGAGTCGAAGGTCACGTTAAGAAATTTCATTGCTTCAGAAAGCTATCAACTCACCGTTCGGATTTAGAAGAGGACCGAATGCGTTGAAGAACCAACGGTGACTGTTGAGCTTCTTCTTGTTTTGCTCCTTGAGGCAGAAGAGGATTTGGATCGGACAAGCACCAGACGAGACTTCACCGGCAGGTGAGACGACAACCTGGGAGGTGAACCTACGGATCGCTTTGTCAATCTACGGTAAGAATATTTAAACTGAGAGGGAAGCGTACTCAAAGATGTGGGCCGCGACGTCCTTTCCGCCGACGGTATCCTTCGGAATGCCTTCTTGATAGCATCCCATCTGTTAAAGTGGGCAAACTCAGATCAAGCGACATGATCAAAGTCGGACGATCCTCACCAGTGACAAGACCTTGAGCGTCCTTTGGTTGATCTTATTTCGACCGTCGGAAACAACACAGACAACCACCTATAGAGAGTGCTATCAGTACGAGATCCTACTATGCGCCGCAGGGACGTGGCGGTTTACCTTCTTCCAACCGTCGGCGCCCCAAGTCTTCGAATTCGTTCGGCTGCAGAGGTGGGCAATGTTCTTGATGACGGCATTCATGGTCTTGCAGAAAAGCTCTTCGTCCTCGTTGTACATGGTCATGACGATGAAAAGCTCGGTCTTTCGGCCATAAAGGTACGGCCGCAGGGAGTACTTGCTCCGGACGAAATCATCGGGGTCGCATGTCGCTGCAGTGTATCTCATCTTGGTCATCTCATCGCTTGTAGCTCCGTTGACGACAATATGAGATGGGACAGCCACATCTAAGACGAGATTTCCTTCTTGCAGTGCGACCTTGCGGACAGACTATGGGAAGAAAGGCACGACGGTCAGCCCTCACGCGCCACGGATAAATTAAAGGAAGGCGGGCAACGGAAGCCCAGAAGTGCCACCACTTACCCGACGCTTCATCATCTTCTCCCTAGCCATGGAAAAGCCAGCGACACTCGGGTCTCTCGGGCTACCTTGCGGCCGCTCCGGGTAAGTGTAGGTACCCCGGCCTGGTACGTTCCCATACTGAGGTTGCGGTTGAGGTGACGGTGGGTAGTCAGGGGCGTACTGGTTTGGCTGGTAGGGTAATGAAGGGACCGGAGGCGCATTGAGTGAAACTTGGCTCATTTCGTATTGGGATTTGTTCCCGTTGTACGTGTTATACGACTTGGCGCTGCGAGAATCCCACTCGGAACCTGGGGCGCTTGGTTGATAGTCTGACTGATTACCGTGGTGAGAGTGAGAGTAGGTCGACTGAGCATCGAAGGGGTTTGATTCTTGACGGTATGACTGTTGGTAGTGATCGGTGGGTTGAGCGTAACCTTGCTGGGTGCCAGCCCCTGTACATTTTCAAAACCCAGGACATTTCAGAAAACCCAATACATCCCGTCCAATGAAAGGTGCCCTACCAGCGTATCCATTGTATTGTGAAGAGTTATTGTTGTAATATGGGTCGGCCATGTTTAGGTATCTCTCTAAGTGTCGAGTTGCGGTTCAAATGAGGGGCTGCCAGCAAAGTCTTTCGCAGACTGCTGCCTTGAGAAGTTGAAGGAGGGGATAGAGAGAGTGAGCGAGTGAATAAAGAGTGAAAGAATGTCGAGGAGAGAGCGAAGAAGACTGTGTAGGGTGTGCCCGGTATTGGTTGTCAGACAGAGGGATGAGGGAAAGTTCCGCAGTCCACTTGGGAATTTCTGGGCACAAGGGCCGAGCGCACACAACAACAAACCGCCGGCATCGACACCGGCTCTGTCTTCGCCCCGCTCTGCATTGAGCAGCATGAACTTATGAATAAAGCAAAGTATGAAAGCGAGACATGGAAGTACAAATACAAGAGGAGTTGCGTAGAACAGGTGAATACAGTTTCGAAAGACGGCGTCTGCACCGCAACGGAAACTTAACCGCCGTCGCTGGCCGCAGATAGTTCGTTGAGAAAGTCATCATCGTCACTATCATCCGATTCGTCATCAGACGCAGAGCCTTCCGCACCCTCTGCAGCAGAGCTTCCATCTTCTTCACCATCCTCGTCGTCGTCGTCGTCGTCTTCGTCGTCTTCATCGTCATTGTGCCCCCCAGTTGATCCTGGTTTGGAACCCGCCATTTCTTCATCATCGTCTGTTTCATCATCCGGTATCACTACATTGTTGAGTGTCGAGGGCCCTGGCGCAATCTTCGTTCTCTTGGCTGAAGGTGTACCGTCATCCTCCGAATCGGAAGTCGTCGAGGTTGGTGTGCCTCCCCGCGGGCGTTTCAAGACAGGCTTCGAGCTACTGAAATCATGAGTCGCGTTATTCGTGGATTCTCAGATGGGAAGGGCCGAATGAAACTTACCTCGGCTCGCCATAAGAGACTTCCATAGCTTCGTCCTCGGCCAATAGTTCATCCAAGTCCT
>WSUD01000021.1:0-66846 GCA_019633495.1 Tulasnella sp. 427 | reverse complement strand
TCGTCTTCGCACTCCTCGCCCTTGTCGGGGGACGACCGCTCCGCGCATACGGCCGAGCCCGAAGAGGACCGGGACGCGAGGAAGAGGAGGATCAGGAGCAAGAGGGACGCCAAGCTTTTCGCGGACGCGGTGCAGCCGTTGGTCGTTTTGGCGGCGTGGTGTTACGCGGAGGGGAAAGGGATGGAGGTGTGGGCTGATGTCGGCGCGTTGACGAGGGCGATCATGTCGCTTGGGTGAGCACAGCTTTTTTAAGAAGTCGGGTATCAGACACTTGAGTTGATTGACGATTGCGTTGCCCCGTGTTCCCCCAGATTGAATCACCCTCCGACCTCGATGGAAGCGAACAGCCCGAAAGCTACGATCGCGCAGGAAGAACGTAAACGCGCGTTCTGGTCGACGTTCATGCTCGACCGGCTGTTGTCCGCGGGTGGGTGGTCGCACAGCATGGCCGAGGAAGACTCGGTGAAGAACTTTGAGGGCAACTCGAGCTTGTTGAGCGCCGCTGAGTTTAGGGACCTGGGCGTGGTACGTTGTCCTTTGCAAACTCTTCCGCGGTCCAAGACACTGACCGAGTCGAAATTGAACGAAAACAGCAGCGTTCTCCGAAACCCCAACAACCCCAAGCGAGGCTCTACGTCCAACCAAAGGGACCGGACAGCTACTCCCTCCTCGTCGACGCGATCGTCTCGCTCGGGAAGATCACCGACTTCCGGATGCGCGCGCGGTTGAACCACCGGAGCGCGCTCGCCCAGTCGATCTTCCCCGTTGTTCCGAAACGAACCTCGCCTGCCTCCTCGGAACACGAACCGACCCCGCTCAACCGCGCCGACGCGCCCTTTTCCTTGATATTGGCGAGAGACCCGGGCTTGCGCTGGGAGTTCAGTCAGTTTGCGGCGGGGTTGAACGGTGGGGTTGGGTATTGGTCGAATTGCGGGGTTAGTGGGAAGGGTAGGAGGGAAGGGAGTATGCCGTTGTTGTTCAAGTATTCGATTGGGCTGGCGGACGCGTCGGAGGAAGGTGGAGGTGGTGCTGGGAAGGGGCCAGGTGCGAAGAGGAGGTCGATGGTGGATATGGATTTGTTTTTGGCTCATATGGTTCACTATGCGTGAGTGGCTCCTTTGAGTTTCGAGCTCATTTTTGTGGGTTTATCGTGTTAACTGAACACCCCTCTCTGGACCTTAACATTCACACAGCGCTACAATCCTTTTGCACTTCCCTGTAGCCTCGTTCCACGTCCAACGACACCGGTCGTACCCTCACTCTCACCAATCTACTCCACCCCGAAACGACTTGGCAACCGTACGGCAGTCGCTCAATAACCCGATGTCGCAGGGACCTGAGATGCATCAACTCCCTCACATTCAACGACATTCCCCGCCACACGAGTACGGCCACCACCAACAGCAGCAACAGCAGCAACAGCAACAGTTGCCCTCCATCTTCCACTCGGCACCGCCGGTCCAGGCCGTGGTCGCGATCGACACTGCGGAGATTATGTCGGCCAGCTGCATGTCCGACTCGAGAAAGGAGTGCGTCGACGCCGCGCGCAAGATCGTCGACGCCCTCGCGCTGTTGAGGTGCACGACGTTCGATATCAGCCATGTTCATCCCTTCGGAGCTGTGAGTGACTTCGCATATTTTTTAAGCGGGAAGTTCTGACTCGCGCGTCTTTTTTCTAAGACGTGCTGGTACATCGCCGGCGTGGTGCTGCTGTACGAGCACCGCCGATGGCTCGATGAAGGGGACATCATCCAGCAAACCGCCATCGCGAAGGACATTCAGATCCTCAGGTACGTACCTCGGCGTCCCCCGTTGCCTTTTTCCCTCTCGTTTGGCTAACCGTTGCTTTGCCCCTCTTTCAGACTCTCCCTCCTGAAATATGGACAGCGAGCAGCGATCGGGACGAGGCTCGAGGAGCAGCTCGCAGCGATCCAAGAACGGATAGCAGCTTCGCAGAGAGCATCTCCATCACGATCCGAGGACGGGTCGTCACCTGCCAGCGACGCGCAGCAGCAGCAGGAGTACCGACACGACGTCATCCCGGTGTTTCCGTTCGACGAAGCGACGTACCAGAGCTTGCCCAAGTCGTTCCCGTCTTCGTGGGCGTGCGCTCCGCTCCCTCAGGCTCTTGCGTGATGACCCCCCCGCACCACTCTTTCTCGTGTGTATACCATGTATGGTATATGGCATTTGGAAACAAATGGATGGTGGTTTTTCACTGTGGAATTTGTGTGTACGGAGGACGGGTGCATGACGATTTGACATCTCAATGCGAAGGGGACGCACATGAAAGGAAGTCGATAAGCAATGCGAACTGCATGTCTGACATACAAGCTCCAATGTTCATGAGCTGTGGTTGCCGCGTTGGTGTTGCTAGCTTGTATCTTAAATGAGATGGTATTAGATGAGGAATGCAGTATAATGGGACAAGAGTCGACTACAAAACCGTGCATTGGGTGTACAGTGGGAATTGGGAAGTAGGAAGTGGAAGTACAGGATACAATAACATAGTGCTAGCTTGCTTGGATGTATTTAGAAGCGGGCGGTGTTAGACGAATTTGAAATCGTCCTCGCATCACTTGGGTACCTTCCCAGTCGTAAACATATAAAGACGAGAGAGCTCGAAGACTTTCGATACCAACAGACAAAGAGCTATGTGGCCGTCTTCACTTCAGACCGGCCGGCGGCGTATCCTGGGTTGCTTGGTCGGTCCACCTCATTATCATCCATGGTATCATTGCTAAGTATTCCTTCCTTCATCAGCCGTTGCCAGGTTACGTTTAGGTCTAATCAGGCTCCATGCTGCGATCGTGGGTGTAACGTGAAAGCGTCAGATTTGGGTTCTAACACGAAAGCGCGATTGACCCCGACGTAGAAGGAGAAACTTTTGTCGTCGAGACTCACTCTTTGTGTAGCTTCCTCTCAGGGCCAGGCCTCTTCCAGAGGGCTCGACAAGGCTGCAGTCTCCCCGTTCTCCGCCAGGATCTCGTGAAAGCGCGTCTGTCCTTCACTGGCGCCGCCTCGTCGGATTCTGATGCATTGCAAAGACCAACCAGCCTTTCTTGATCTGGTCGTCCTCTCTCCGGGACGGGTCAGTGGCGTATCCTGGGTTGCTTGGTCGGTCAACTTCATTTTGATCCATGGTATGACCGCTGATTATCCCTCCCCTCATCAGCCGTTGCCAGGCTGCGTTTAGGTCCAATCAAGCTCCATGCTGCGATCGTGGGTGTAACGTGAAAGCGTCAGATTTGGGTTCTAACACGAAAGCGCGACTGACCCCGACGTAGGAAGAGGAACATTTGTTTTCGAGACTAGCCCTGTGTAGGTTCATCTACGGGCTAGGCCTCTTTAAGAGGGTTCGTAGAAGCCGCGACCTACCCGTGTCTCTGTTGGGACTTGTGTGGTGCGATTAATCCTACACTTACGTCGCTGAGAAACTGGACATTGGCTCGATAAGACGCTTATCGCTCTGATGTAGCCTTTTTTCTCCTTTGTGCGTCGTCTTGACTTTGTTATTTTGGGACGCAAGGACGCCACGGGCCTCCACGTGGTGAGTCCTGGTAAGTTGTAAAGCTCTTCCAACATCAAGGAGAGTGGCGAAATCCGCGGCATTGTATTTCGTTGATATAGTTGTAATACATCGTTGGACCCCTTGTCTGTCTCTTGCTTTCTGTCAGGTCCGAACTTCGAAGTCCCCTCGGCGCTCACGTGACTGATTTCTCGCCATCGGAACCCAAGAAAGCCGCCAACCATGTCGTCACTCCAAACTCATGGACTCGCGTCAACATCATGCGTCCCCCACGACTACGACCAACACGTCTAGAGAACACCTCGGACTGCCTCGGCAAGATGGGACGACGTCGCCGCCGAGGAGACCGTCTAACCGATTGAGGAGAAGGGAGCATAGCGGGAGCTCCACTTTGGTTGTTTTACCGTCTTCGAGTACAATCAATGATCAGTATTTACCACCTGAGATGAGGGGAGAAAGTGAGTGGGCAAGGCTTGATGCTTCTACTTTTTCTTTCTGCGTGAGATTTACTGACGATGGTGCTTTTGATACATAGGAGAGAGGGTGCTGGGCACGTCGAGTAAGGCCAAACGACGTCCATCACCGTCGGGAAGGTCAAGCAGCTCGAGAGACGGTACTTCGCGGAGTCGACCGCTGTCTGGCGTGTTATCCTATGGCCCAGACATCCGAGATCTGGGGAGTCAGACGGGAAGTCGACCGAGATCAGCGGAAGTGCAGCCGGTCCCGTTCTCGCCTTCGCGTTCACCGGTCCCAAGGGAGCATCACGAGCGACTCTCCGTGCCCTTCGGTGAAGTGGAGACGATGTCGCGGTCCGATACCTCGACGCCTCAGCTGCCCGCGAGAGTGAGCGATGCCGTCGGGGACGACCCTCCCCCGGATTATGAGTCGTTGGTGGTTCGACCTGTGTCGTCGTCTTCGACGTTACCACTCCCAGTGTCAAGTCCCATCTCCCCGTCGGACCTGCTACCGGAACCTCATCACCCTCTCCCGCAATCGACTGCGGATCACAGCCAGCTCCCGACCTCGCCGTTCTTCCCCTTCGGGATCGTCGCGACCGACCCTTCGGCCACCGTTCGACCGGGTCGGCGGCCACTTCCTTCTGTACCGGACACTCGAAGGAGCGATGGTGCCCTCGGTGCGAACGCCCCTGCCCTGCCGAGACGGGTCTCTCAGGTCTCTGACCGGGCGGACAGTGTGCGGAGAGGAGATTCGGATGGAGGTCTTCCGTCACCTGCGAGTGGACGGTTTCTAGACATGACCGACTTGGATTGGGTTGTGTCGAGATTAGAGCAGGACGAAACCGCTCGGGAGGTTGACTACGAGGTGCGTTTGTTGCGAGAAGGGGGGGCGTGTGGTCTGGAGCTGCAGGAACTAACCGACGCCAACCTTCACATATTAGACTCTCTTGACTCTCGAGGAGATCATGGGTCGGTCGGGAGCCGCACCTCGACCGAACCCACTGGGAAGGGCAGGGCTGAAACCCTCGCGTGTCGTCGAAGAGAGTCGGCGGTACAACGCGGAGGGGAAGCTGAAGCTAAAGTTGTCCCTCGGAGGTGTACGGGTCGAGAGGTGCGGGATTTGCCTCGCGCAGTTCGTTGCTGGTGACCTTGGGGTTATGTTACGTTGTCGACATCCGTGAGTCGAAACGCGCTGGGACGGAGAGAGGCGAGGAACTAACCTTGGCGCCTCGCGATCTCTGGTGGTAGATTCCATTTCGCTTGTTTGGAGAGATGGACCGCTATCAAGGAGAGTTGCCCTTCTTGCCGAAGTCCCCTTGGCGGTAGTTAATCATAACGCATCTCACGAGGAAAGAAGAATGATGTGTCGTCTTCTCGGCCGATCACTCTGTCCTCGACGTCGGCTATAACGTTGTCTTTCTTCCATTTACACGCATCTCTACGCTTTGGTTGCATTTACATTATTGGCATCTCTCTACATACATATATCGTCCAATCCCGCGCTGGCCGATCGATGAGGTAATGCACATCAGGGTCCTCGGCGTGTGAGAATGGGGGTGTTTTGGAAATCCTTGGGGCGAACGGGACAAACCAATTTACGAATTTCCAAACGACCGTCATCCTCGTCCTTCCATCCCACAAACTCTGAGATAACCCGCACACGCAAAGGTAATTGTAGATATGGGTGAATCCGGGGGCGATTACATCTAACTGGCGTACAAATAGGCCTGGTGGACCCCGCGCGTTACATGCGCGGCACCTGCCATCTCTTCCTCCGACTCTCAAACGTACCCTCTACCACCTCTCGACTGCACTTTTCGACCGTCTCTGCTGCTGCTAATACCGCCTTTGCGCTCAAGCTCCGTACGACAGCCGCCTCACGAAACTTTCACTCCTCTGCAATGGCACCAGTACCAACGGATTCAACTTCAACGGCGGCGCTCCGGGCGAATGGAGTCCACTCGAAGGAGAAAGTTGCCATCATCGGCTCCGGGAACTGGTTCGTCTGATTCCTCCGTCCTTCTGCTCGGCATTTTTGCTGATTGGATGTTGACGGGTTTTGGACGTTGTAGGGGATCCGCCATCGCTCGGATCGCAGGTTCGTCATTACCTGGTCTCTGAGGTTGCGAGGAATGATCTGATCTTTTGGGTACAGGAATGAACGTGAAAAGGCTTTCCGGTCAGTTCGAGCCGGAGGTGACGATGTGGGTTAAGGAAGAAGAGGTGCGAATAACATACCCGTGGACCCCATTGGCTCGCCCGGGTCCTCACACGTGCTTTCCAGGTCGACGGACGACCATTGACGGAGATCATCAACGAGAAACACGAGAACGTCAAGTATTTGGCCGGCATCAATATCGGGGGTAATGTCAGTATTATCGGGCGTTGATATTGAGGGGGTCCGATTTTGGTTCCGCTAATGCGCTGCTGTTTCCTCTGCAGGTCCGGGCGGAACCGGATTTGAAGAAAGCTTTGAAAGGCGCTACGGGGATTGTGGTGGTACTTCCTCACCAGGTCCGCTGGAATTCCTGTGCAGATCGGCATGGCGGCGTGATACTGACGCGAGTTCGCGGATATAGTTCCTTAATAGCGTGTTGGAGGAGATGAAAGGGCATGTGGAGGAGGGCGCTAGGGCTGTTACCCTGATCAAGGTGAGTGTCCTATTCCACAGTGTTGCGTTGCGGGGGCCTGAAGAACGGGATTCTCTCCCCAATCACGTAGGGCGTCGACGTTCACGACGGCAAGATCTCCACGTTCGCGTCCTTGATATCGAAAGAGTTGGGGATATCGTGCTCGGCGCTGAGCGGGGCGAACATTGCCAACGAAGGTTAGGGATACTACTTGAGATTAGCGCAAAGAACGCTGATTGTAAGGACGGTGTCCCTTTAGTCGCCGCGGACAAGTACTCGGAATCGACCCTGGGCGTCCCTTCAAGCGAGGCTCACAACGGAAACGTGGACGATCACCCGGAAGCTAAGCTGTGGAAACCCTTGTTCGAGACTCCGACGTTTAGGATTCAGGTCGTGGAGGATGTAGATGGCGTGTCACTTTGCGGGGCCCTTAAAAGTAAGAAGCTTCGCCAGGCCATTGTGCACTCGAAATGCGAGTTCTCATGAGCTTGGGGGGTTTCTTTTCAGATGTTGTCGCTATGGCGGCTGGTTTTGTGGACGGTTTGGGCTGGGGGGACAACTCCAAAGGTCAGGAACTTCGACGCTCTTCAAACGCTGCTTTGCTGACGTAGGCGCGGGGACCTCTCACCGAACAGCTGCTATCATGCGCATTGGGATGCTTGAGATTCACGACTTCTGCTTGGAGTTCTTCCCGGGTACCAAGTCGACGACCTTCTTGGTGGAGAGCTGCGGCGTGGCAGATATTATGACCTCCTGTAAGATCTCTCTGTGATTATCCGGAGTCGCTCAAGCCGATGAATTCTTGTGGGCTGTCTTAGGTATGGGCGGTCGTAATCGCAGAGTTGCGATGGAGATGGTTAAAACTAAAAAGGTAGGGTGTTGACCGGAAAGAGGGCGTGGCATTGAGGCGCTGACGTTCCGATCAATATCCAGTCGTTCCAGGAACTCGAAAAGGAACTGCTCAACGGTCAAAAGCTGCAAGGAGCTTTGACCGCTTTGGAGGTCCACCAATTCCTGGATGCCCAAGGCGTAGGGAACATCAAGCGGAAGAACAAGTATCCGCTGTTCGAGAACGTCTGGAATATCTGCTTCAATGTAAGGGGCATGTCCTGCGTCGTTGTCTCGCTCGACTGACTGACCTTCGCTTTGCTCCTTAGGGAATAGCACCAGAGAAAATCACTGAGAATCTTTGAGCACGTGCTGACTACTATATCTGTTTTGGTTGTTCTTGGCATTTTCCCTTGGCATTTGTAATCATCTTCCCCCCCCCCCCCTTCTATATAATTTCCTTTTTCGCATGTGAACTCGGTTCTATCGTCACCGAATACCGATGACGAAGAGGGAGGGCTCGAAGATGCGGTGGATATATGGCATCGCCGAAGCGCGAGAAAAAACAGGGGGGAGATGGCGATTAGACGCCGTGGCGCTGCGTCTTCTAATCGCTTCCGCTCTGAAGTCATCGACGACCAAGCTTTAGATCTTCCTGCTTCCCCTTTCCGACTCTCATCCCCCCTTCATCGTCCTTGCTCGACGACAAAGATGCCATCGCATTTGACGATCCTCTTGCTCACCATCGTCATCCTCGCCATCATCGTGCCCTATACGCCTTCGGGCGGTGGGGCGCTCGCGTTCGGTGCAGGTGAGGCCCGCGGAATCAAATACGGGACATCGCGTCTCGCGAAGAGAGCTGAGTTGACGATGTTTCTGGATAGGTAACATTCCTGGATTCGCTTATCTGGAAGGGAAAGCGTTCCGTCATGGAGACATTGTGAGCGCGCCGACCCTAGCCCAACCCTCTGGTCGTTCGACCATCCGCTGATCGTTTCGTTTCCCCGACACGACCCATGTAGGAAGACGTGCTTTCCGAGCTCCTGAAGAAGAGCGCCGGTGCCGGTTTACTCGGTCTTGGCGGCGGTTCCAAGTTCGGTGGTCTCGACGTCAAGCGGGTCTACTTCGGGTTCGTCGTGTGGTGGCTTGCACTGCATACTACCTCTTTCGGTCGTTAATTGGACTCACCTCAACCCCCCGTAGAAACTGGCTGCGCGATTACTCTCAAGCCGTGGATATCGCTGCCCTGAAGCAGGTCCAACTCCAGACTATTATGAACATCGTCATGGTTCTAGGGTTCTTGGTGAGTGGCGCCGCGTTACTGGGAACCGGAGCGATAAACGGGCTCGCTGACCCGCGGATGCTTTCTCTAGGCTCACGGTAGGCTTCATAGCTGATCTAGCGTATAAAATACAGCTAAGAGAAATATGGGGTCTAGGCTACGCAACAGGTCCATTCGAAGTCACGCCAGAACGTCTTGGGACTTACCTCCCGGTCAGTCAGGCTCCATTTCGACCTTCCCTGCAGTACTCTCTCGCTCATTGAACTTACCTCCAGGTTGAGCACATCGACAACCCCAAAGGCTATGGTGAAGGTGAAGACCCGAGAAAGTATCACCCAAAACTGCGAGGTCCAGTCCATCCGCAAGAATATGCAGTCGACCCCAATTCAGGCATGAAGGTCGGAACGGTCATTTGGACACTGGAACATCAGTGAAGCTCATGACGCATTTCCTTCAAACCCTAGAACTACATTGCGAATGAGAGCGGATTCTGGGACACTTCGAAAGCCCATGTTCGACGGCTCATCGGTGAGACCAACGGCACGAAGAGATGGTTCCAAGAGGTCGTAGACTGACTCGAACTATAATACTAGAGTACTGTATTGACGAAGGTCGGAAGTACCGCCAGAGCAAGAACCAAGAAAACAAGTTCAACGCTTATCGCACTTTGGGTTCGGCGGTGAGCACGTTGTTAGTCTTCGCACATCCATTTCCAAGGGACTGACGACTTTCATTCTTTTAAACAGTTGCACACTCTAGAAGGTACGTTCTGAACTGCGTTTACTGAGATGCTGCAAGGCAAGGTTGTTGACAGAGCTCTCGCCTCCCTCCTTATTCCTCAGACTTCTTCGCCCACTCCAACTTCTGCGAACTGACCCTCATCTCCATCGGAGGCTGGAACGTCTTCCCGCACGTCGGTGAGCGAACCAAGATCCGCGCTCCCAACGGGCAACAAGTCTACCCGCTCGTCACGGGCACCTTCGGCGGGTCCGACTTCATCCACTCCGTGCTCGGTGAAGCCACCGACCACTTATCCCAGTCCTCGTTGACGGAGCTGAATACCCAGCTCGATACCGCGAACCAGAAACAGAGCAGCGGTGTGGGCAGCGTCGGTAACATCAAGGCTCTGACGAGCGCGATCCCCGGTGTCGGTGGGAGTGGTGGAGAGATGGATCGGGATTTGGATAATATGGAGAGGAGCCGCGCCAGTACGCAGGGGAAAGATCCGAATCAGATGAATCCCCAGGAGATTAGGAACGCGATTTGGCCGGTGTTAGTGTTCAGAGATAATTGTAAGAACACTTGTCACGAGGGAGGAAGGCGACGTACCGTCCGCTGACCGTCTTTCCTTCTGGTATTCTTATTCCTTTTAGTGGTGTTGAAGATCGAGACCGTGATTGGTGAGTCTTGTTTCAGGGTTGCGGTGCTTAGATTGGTATCTGACTTGGATCGGTTGGGTTGTAGAGAAGATCCCTGGCCTGCAAGCCGCTCTTGAGAACTTGATGGAGGCTATCCAGGTTTTCGTAAGTGTTCCTGCCATCTTTGCAGCTCTGTAATTACTGACTCAATGGTCAACATATCAGGTCCTCACGCAGTTGGAGCCGTTCATCCGCCCGCTCATCCAAGCCGCGACCAAGAACTTGATGGAGACTTCCGGCGCTGTCATTAACAATCACGACCAATTCGAGGTCTTCAACGATCCTCATTGCTCGGATCCTACGCACTCGTTCTTGAGGTATGGACGACTCATCCATCTGAGATCCTTGGTATGCGGATGTCCAAAACTGATGATTCGACCATTTACAGCAAGGATCATTTTAATACCATCCTCAATGAGCCGGCCGGAAACTTGGCCAAGATCGTCGTCGTACGTAGCACTGGTATCTCTGACGGGCCTTTGCCTAATGTCATATTCTTTGCATCGCCTAGATGTACGCCGTCCCGCTCATCACGGCCGCATGGGATAACCCTTCCATCAACCCGCGCCAAGTCGCCGAAGAGATCCTCGAGTGCCTCTTCCACCCGGACTGGCACAACCGCAACTCCAAGATCCAAGTCCAGATCATGACGTACATGGGCAAATGGATGAACAGCCACGGCCAAGGTGCTCAAGAAGTCCAACACCGTCTCGGCAAAGAGTCCGTCCGCAACCACCAGAACATCCGATTCTCTGGTCAATCTCAAGGCATTGTTTCCGCTGACTCTGTACAGCAATCCGGTGGCAAGCCCAAGATCGACTTGCCTGGTTTGGGGATCCCCGGTGCTCCTGGACTGGGAGGTGGAGGAGGTGGAGATCCCTTGGCGAGCGTCATCGGTGCGTTGGGGAAGTTGGGTGTCACTCCTAGTCCCGGTGGTGGACCGAGTCGCGAATTTGGAGGCGGACCTCAAGCGCCGATGTATCATCCCCCGAGTGGACCGCCGAGTGGGTACGGGTCACCTCCGGTTCCTTCGTACAACGCTCCGTCGTACGGACCTCCCTCGGGACCTCCGCCTGGTCGCGGAGGTGGACCCGGATTCCCCGATGCGGGCGGATATCGCGGTGAAAGTGGATACAAGGACGACAAGGAAAAGTACAAAGAGGAGAAGGTGAGGTCTCATTTCCAGCTCTGTTCGTGCGACAAAATCGAGTGTTCAGGACTGAAAGTGCGTAATCTCTCCTTTAGCGCGCGAGGAAGGAAGAAGAGAAGAGGAAGAAGAAGGAGCGCAAGAATAAAGGAGATTGGGGTGACAGGGACTACCGCCCGAGCGATGATTCCGACGACAGCGACGACGACTACAAGAAGAAGAAAGACAAGGGCGAGAAGAAGGGCGGCGGAGGAGCTCCATGGTACGAGGCTCCCTCGGGCGGATACCAACTCCACCACGGACAAGATAACGAACGCAGCCGCGAGATGCCAGGCAACGATCGCGGATACGCTCCTCCCTCAGGCCCACCTCCGGGTGGCTCTAGCTACTACGCGCCTCCTCCTGGTCCTCCTGGTGGATCATCGTTCAACATGCCCAGCGCACCAGGTGGACCCCCCGCGTTCCCGTCTGCTCCTGGATTCGGTGGACCGCCGAGCTTCCCGTCTGCTCCGGGCTTCCCTCAAGCGAACATGCCATCCTCTGAGTTCGGTAATTTCTTCCCATCTCCTCCTGGAGGTCCCCCGCAGCCACGAGGAGGACCTGGATTCCCTGGAGCGCCCGGTGGTAATAGCGGCTATCCAGGATCTGGTTACCCCGGTGCTGGTGGAAGGCACGAGTATCACGGCGGTAGCAGTGGGTGGTAAAGCTCTCCTTCCCCGCGAAATCGGTTTGAAGTTCATCATCTCGAAAATGAAAGACGATCTATATCAAGAGTACGATAACGGAGTGTAAAAACATGTTTGTTGAATCTAGAAGTATAATCTGCAGGTATTCTAGTGCCGTGGACAACTTTGCGAGAGGTAGTAAAGGGTGCCAACGTTTTGTCGTCCCCCCATTCGAGCGTTTGGGTCTCCACCCACGGCTGCATCTTCATCCTTCCACCTCCATACTGTGAAACACTTCGAGCTGCTGGCATCAGGCTGGTGCATTTTCTCGGGAGGGAGGTTGTCGAAGAGCGGGAGGATGTGGCTCTCCACAGCTGCTGAGGTGGTGGAGGTGGTTATTGCGAAGTATTCGGATTGAGGCTCCTGACGCCCCGAGTGCTCCTTCGGAAAGTCGTCGAATTCGTCGTACGTCCGGCGGCGTAGCTTTTGAGGGGAGTTGCTGACTGACAACGTGGGAGTCAAGGTTGTGGCGGGGATGGTTGGGAGGATCTCAGCGGGGAAAGTGAGGACGTCGTCGTTGAAGGATGTTATGGTGTTCAGAGGTAGAAGGAAGGTGACGGCTCCGGAGATCTCGTTGATGGATTGTACCTAGACAGAATTGGGGTCGATTCTCTAGGAAGCGCGTCTCGTTCTGCTTTCGAGGCTCACCAGCAAGTGTTTCTGCACAACCAAACGAGGGTTGGTAAACGCGCGTTTGTACAGAAGTAGATCTCCAGGCCGTAATAAGCGGTGTTCAGCTAGCTGTGGTATCGATGGAACGAACGCCCTGCAAAAGAGAGAGGGTGCTCAGGATTTCGTAGGTCCTGTATCCTTCAGCCAGAAGTTCGCTCACGCTCTCCGCGCTGGCGTTGCCCGGGCTTTGCCTTTCGCTGTGATCGACGACGCAACAGGGGTGGGTTCATCGTCGCTGGCGGGTGGATGCTCTTCGTCCCATTCATCGTCCTTCCATCGGGCGTGTGCGGTCCCATTTGCGACCGCCTCGTTGTACATTTGCACCCGTTGCGTGCTTTTTTCTGTAAAGAAACCGGAGACGATTTGGTCCTGCCACGAGTTCGGTTGAGCGAGAGACCACTTCATGAGGAATTGCAGCTTGTCACTCACTTGGAATTGTCGAGCGGCCGACTGAAGGAAGTGGCACTTTAGGAAATTGGGGTCTACGAGGTCTAGCGACCGCTCGCTGGTGGATGGTCCAGCAACCGGGTCAACGTCCATCGCATCGTCGGAAGACTTCTTCACAGTGTTTGAGGGATGCGATTGGTCGATTGTGGGAACGTAGTTGATGAATGCAGTGGGTGGTAGGAGAGGGAGCAGTTTCTGTCTCGCGTCTTCGGACAGCAACTCCCAATTACTGAAGCTAAAGACGTTCTTTGGATGTGAACGAAGGCAGTCAGCAGCAGGTTTTGGTAGGGTAGATGACTTGAAAGCTCACAGCGATATCCACCTTGCATAGCTTGCTTCTTGGGTTAGTCAAAAGATACTGCAGGGAGGTCGTATTTGGACGTGGTTTCGGCTCCGCTCGTTGTCTTTTGGCCGTCGGTGTTGGCGCCGGAACTGCTTCAGAAACTTCCTCTAGATTTCTTTTAGCGGGTGTTCGGGTCGACCGCCGAAGTGACATAGTCAGCAGCTAGAGATTGTTGACGAGTTCGGATGGTGGTGGAAAAGGAATCATTGGAGGTTCTTGAGGCGCGGGAAATTGGTCGTCGAGGGACAAAAGCCCCTGAAATTTCGACTGCGACTACATCATCGCCCTCGAACCCTTCGTAGTCGACATACGAACCCCCTGAAGCAGAACGATCTCTCAACAGTTGCTGTAGTGCCATGTCATTTAAGAAGAGTAAGTCTAGACAACTAGTGTACGATTTGCTGTCTTGAAGCTGACTAGGCTAATCCTAATTAGCGGCGACATACGCTTGCAACCCGGTAACCAACCGTGGTCAATCAACGAAGCTTAGTAGCACTCGCGATGGAAACAGAATTGTCTACACGAATGGAAAGACTGTAATTGTGAGTACTCATGTTCTCCGGGCCCTTGGCGATGGGCTGAACCCACTCTTTGCTGCGACTCTAGATACGCGATCTAGATGTGCGCCCTCCACGCCCGGATCAATTTGAGATCTAGGACTGAATCCGCTTTAGAATCCCACTTTGGCGTATTCCTATGCAGGACACGTTCAGCCGGTCAATGTCGCGCGCATCTCTCCATCAGGCTACTACTGCGCGTCTGCGGATATTACGGGGAACGGTGAGCCTTTCGTTCAGAAATACTTTAGTGTAAAGCAGCTGATTCGCTCCTCTCAAACTAGTACGGATATGGGACACCTCCTTCTTGAAGACCAACTTCCCTCCGAACGATGCTCAACCATCCCTACCGAAAGCGGAGTACAGGCCTATGTCCGGCAAAGCCGTCGATCTCGCGTGGGATAGCGAATCCAAGCGCATCATTACCGTTGGCGAATCTCGGGACAAATTTGGCGCTGCTTTCATGATGGATACTGGGAGCAGCGCGGGAGAGATTATGGGACACAGCAAAGTGATCAACGCCGTGTCGATTCGATCCCAGAGGCCGTTCAAGGCCGTCACTTCATCGGACGATACCACGATTGTGTTCTATTCGGGCGTTCCTTTCAAGTATGAGAAGGTTCGATGAGTTTCCTGCCATGCGTTCACATGCGATGTGGTCTTGACAGTTGTTCGAATTCATCAGACCATCCAAACCCACAATAAATTCGTGCAAGAGGTACAATTCTCGCCAAATGGAGACCTGTTCGCCTCGGTCGGATCCGACGCGAAAGGTAAATCCTTCATCTTTGGAGCAGCGGGCATTTCTCACTAGATTGGCCGTCAGCGTTCATCTATGATGGCAAGACTGGAGACACCAAGCAGGAATTGCCGACCCCACATAAAGGCTCAATTGCAAGTCGCCTCTACATATGTTATGTTGATTTGACGCCCTAATCGTTAAAGCCTCTCGTAGATGGCGGCTAGTTGGAGTCCTGACAACAAGTACTTGCTCACGTCGTCTCTCGACTGCACCGTAAAGCTCTGTAGGTCCAACCTTCGGCGTTTGTTCATTCAACAGCAGAACTGATTCTCTGGACTTCAGGGGACGTTGAAGCTAGCAAGGCTGTCACCACTTGGACTGTCGGGACCGGTGTGCCAAATCAACAAGTCGGCAACACCTGGGCTGGAAGCTCCTCAGACACGGGCATTGTCAGCTTGAGCATGGGAGGGGACCTGAATGTCTTTGATCGCCGGTCGGGCGACGGGCCCGTTAAATCTCTCTTTGTACGCTCCTTTCAACTCGATACGCAAACCGGCTTCCACGTTGACTTGATTGGGCGTTTTGTAGGGTCCACAGAGAAGCATTACCGCAGCCGCTGTCTCATCAGGAACATTCTTTGCCGGATCGTACGACGGCAGGATCACGGCATACGATGAGCAAGGCAATGCATCACGATTCCCAGAAGGTGCTGGACACACTGGGCAGGTTACGGGAATGAGATTGGAGGGAGGGACAATCCATTCCGTTGGGTTCGATGACAAACTACGAGAAGTCGATCCAACCTCCAAGTCTTTCACGTGAGTCTTCTGAGCGCTCTCTTTCCTATCCCTTTTGTTAACATTTGACTTCTTCCCGACAGCGATAAGACCGTCAGCCTCGATGCTCAACCTCGAAACCTGTGGGTCCTTCCTGGCGGAACTTCTCTCGTCATCTCGGAATCCGCTGTGAAGGCTATCGATAGCAGTGGCAAAGACCTCAGCAAACTGAGCCTTAAGTATAAGGCTGCGTCAATAAGCGGTAGCTCTGATGGGAAGACTGTCGCTGTGGGCGGCGAGGTGGGTCTTTAGCTCGTATATTCCTGGACAAGGACTTACTCATGGTCCTTTAAATCTCCAGGATAATGTCGTCTACTTATATGACTGGACTGGCTCGGAGTTAAAGGAGCGCGGAAAGCTGGAGAACAGCCGTGCCGTAGTTGGAGCTCTGGCGTTCTCACCAGACGGAGCATTTTTGGCGGCCGGAAACGTAAGAGTTGCTGTGCAATAGTCACCATAGGTTCTAACCGCCGTTCGGTGATGCAGAACACGGGCAAGATCCTCGTCTTCGACCTTAAAGCTCAAAAGGTAAGTCAGCATTCGGGGTTTCATCGTTTCTACGGCCTTACTGACGTACTATTGCATTAATCTACCCTCCAATTCACGTGTATCTGCCTCGGTCTGGGCATCTAGCTCCAAACTGATCGCTGGGGAGCGCACACTGCGCGAATCACTTCGTTGGTCTGGCACGAAGATTCCAAGCACTGTGTTTCAGGATCCCTCGACACGAACGTGTATGTTTGGGATGTGACGGCACCTGCGAAGCGCGTTCCGATCAAGGAAGCTGGGCCGGGTGGTGTCAGCGTTGTCGCGTGGTTGGGGCTGAAGACAGTCGCTTCAGCAGGAGCAGACGGATGTGTCAGGACTTGGGAGGTCACGTTCCCTTAATGAAACGTTCGTATGTGTTGAAGTGTAGTCAGAAATTGATGTGGAATACCTAAATTGGATTGGGGTCTGAGCGAACGGCGACGAGGTTGCATACGTACGTGAAGGGATCGCGCGTCTGGATGGGCGGGGAGCTTCGGTTTCCCACTGGAACACAGTTATCTGCGTTTCTCCTCGACCCAAGGCGAGCAAGATGTGCAACGTTCCACAGCACCGAATGGCTGCGACGTTCGACGACGGTGATATATATGCCTACGCGTCCTCTTGAATTGAAGAGCTCTCGACTATCGCTTTGCCGACTTAGCCCCTTCCCCTTCAGCTGCGGCCCAGCATTTTACGCAGTGCCTCGTACATCCAAAGACGTTCTTTCATCAGACTAAGTAATACCTTGACACTCTTTTAATCTGCTCAAGTATACCTTCACTGGCTCGGTCACATGTACGCGTTCACCCGGCGGATTGGAATCTTGACTGTCCTAGCCATTGGAGGCACCCAAGCCTTTGACCCTGGTACGCGTCTTCCCATCACCAATAACCATAGTATGTAATGATACGCTACTTTTTAGGTCATATTCCTCCTAACTCGGGGCTCACTGGACATGCCTTCCGGCATGGAGATCTCGTAGGTGGCCTCCGCGGTTCAACAATGTCGGTATTGACCCTTTGCTACCGTTTCAGGAATACTCTCTGAAGCCCTGGATTGCTACCAGGCAAAACTCAACAACCGGATGGCAGTTCAAGGACGGAGACGTTGACCACATCTACTTTGGGTACGAGGATCGCGCGTCGTATACTCGATGGCCGGCTAACATATGGTCTTGCTAGGAACTGGCTGAGAGACTACAGCCAGGTCATCGATACCGGCTCGTTGAAAGTATTTGATGCCTCCACTCTCGTAACGATTGTCAAGGTCTTGGGATATCTCCAATTCGGATCCGCCTCTGGGCCATTCGAAGTGACTTCGGACCGCTTGGGGGTCTACTTACCCGTGAGCGCGTCAACGGTGCTCTTCACCTTTAGTCCTGTCTATATTAATCTGGGTCCGTATAGGTTGAGCATATGGACAACCCTCATAATTATGCAGGTGGTCAAGATGCTCGGAAATACGACCCTCGCCTTCGCCCGCCAGTCCAACCTATGGAACTCTTGATCGACCCCAAGAGCGGTTTGAAGAACTACATAGCCAATGACTCCGGTGGATGGGATACCTCGAAGGCTTATATCAGACGCCAACTGCAAGCAGTGGCGACGCAAGGCAGGGCCGCGATGGCGTCCAAGTCGGACGATACGAGGAGTCAAGCATATTCGCTACTTGGCTCTGCTGTGAGTCTCTTATATTACACAACAAAACGGTAGAATTCGTTGATCATATACCGGACGCTGCTTCCAAATCGACAGCTTCACCCTCTTGAAGACTTACTGGCGCACTCGAACTTCCTTGAACTCACTCTCAGTTGCCTCGGTCACACTAGCGTGTTCCCTTTCGTTGGGAATAGCACGCAGATTATGTCACCGTTGGGCAAGACCGTTTATCCGATGGTGACCGGAACGTTCGGAGCAAGCGATATGGTCGTCTCGTATGTCATGCTCGAACCCTCTACTCGACATCTTGCTAACGTGAGCTCATAGCTATCTCGGAGGGATTGCCGATTATCTCTCCCAACAATCTGTCCCTTCCCTCAACAGAAGGGTCCAAATGACAAGAGCTCAGCCAGACCTGCAACAGAAATACGGAATAGCGAATATCCGCGAGCTTGACACCGTTGAGCACCTCATGGCCCAACTCACAACCCTGGCGAAGCAGAACGCTGTCACCATGCGAGGGGACGATTCGCCGACGATTGGAATGAGTAAGCTCTATCGAAGAGAGTTAAGGCAAACAATGAAGAGATACGATGCCGTACGCATGGCGGTGCAAAGAGATCTCGGCGTGGTGACGAGCGTATTGAGTGCCGCGGGGTTAGGCAAGAACGGCAACGGCCATGTCGACGAGAAGACCTTGAGCAATGCTTTGTTGAAAGTCATCACCCTCAAGGATCAGGTGAAGGGAAAGGTTGTGAATGGATTTGGTGACGTCCTTGGGAAGTTCATAAGTATAAAGGGTGTCCTCGGCGATTTAGAAGACAACCTCGATGCTTTCGTGCGTTTCGGCCAAAGCTCTGTCCGGAAGATCGGTACTGACCTTGCGGATCGGCGTAGGTTTCACGAAATCTTCAAAAGTTAATTACGCCGTTGGTCTCTCTCATCAGGAAAAAGGTCGAGCAGTTGATGAACACGGTCATTGTCGGCACTGATTCTCAGTGGGAAGTTTTCAATGCGACTACTTCAGTGAGTTTGTTTGTGACCATGAGTGCGTTCGTCGGCTAATGGCCCTTGCATTCCAGACAAACCCGACCCACTCTCTCCTGAGCAAAGACCATTTCCAGTCGATACTTAATGAACCGGCAGGCATCCTCGCGCGAATGGTCACCCTAAACACCGTGGAGACGATGGTACGGGTCTGGGAGAACCCCAGCCTAGACGTAGATGCGGCTATCAGCGAAATCGTCCAATGTATCTTTCATCCGGACTTCAGTCAACCTCAAGGCCCAGATGATATTCAAACCAAGATGATAAGCGGTGTGGAGGCCTGGTTGAACACGATGTCTCCGCAAGATCAGACGGAGACGTTGCGGAGGTTGACAAAGGATAGCATTTCAAAGATGGAGAATGTGAGATTCTAGATGGAAGGGCGATAATCCGGAGGGTTGTAGGCGTGACTGCACGTGTGGATCAACATATCCAAAGTTGAGCCGTTCGCTGGGTTTCGCTGCTATCGCTTGGGTTGGAAGTGGGTTGATAGTTGAGGCTACGAGTGTGGCGGCATTCTATCTTTATTAGGAATTTATCATGAATCTGGCCCTGGCCCCTGGGTGGGCATGCCGGTCTCTTGAGAAGTTGACGAGAAATGTAGCGATACGAGCTGAGTGCTTTCGTGCTGTCCCTTGATACGTTACGAAGTCAATGTGGTCGTCGCAAATGCCAGTGATAGAAGGTGTTTTGGCGGCCGATGCAGCTACGGTCGCCTAGATGCCGACTCCGTTGTGATCCTTCCTAGATGCCCTGAAAACGCGTTACGACAGTCCAAAACAGCATAAATGACGAGGCATTTGCTCTGTGATGCTCAGCATCTCGTTCTGTGCCCTTTTCTCCATCTATTATCCTCCTGCAGCTGGTTGTCGGAGGTAGTCGAGTTTGTTCGAAGCCTTTGGGTGTTTCACATCTCTCCGCCTTCTCTCTGGTTCCCCCTTGCCTTTATCCCCACCCTGCTCAGTAGCCTCGTCCAACACACGCTGCTATATATCCTATCACCATCTGGACAGCAGCTTCACCTATACTCTTAACTCCTCACCCTATTCCTTCCCTCTCTTCAACCAACTCTGATCAGTCATGGCCGACGCAGCCAACGCCGCAGCCAAGGATGCTAAAGACGCGGCAGCATCGAAGGCAAAACACGGCGCATCAGCATCTCAGAGCCAACCAGCCCCTCGTAAAGTCAGGTTCAACGTCGGTGAGCAGCCATCCGCCTATTGCTACTCATCTGGACTGGCGCCGGCTAAAGGGCCAGTCCATATTGCGATCATGCCACTGACGCTTCCTCGACCTCCCTTGCCCATATAAAACTCGGTTTATCGCGTACAGGAACCCAATACCAAGTGCTAGATGTCATTGGCGAGGGCGCATACGGAATTGTGTGCTCGGCATTACATCGCCCGAGCGGCAGGCGAGTCGCCATCAAGAAGATCGCTCCTTTTGAGCACTCCATGTTCTGCTTGCGAACTCTCCGAGAACTCAAACTACTCAAGTTCTTGTCTGAAGCTGGCGTTTGCGAGAATGTGAGGGTCTATCCAAGCCTGACGTTTAGCATATGATTACTGACTAGGTTCTCTCCGTCGCGATCCAGATCATTTCCATCCTCGACATCATCAAGCCTCCGACAATCGAGCAATTCAAGGAAGTGTACTGTAAGTCACTTCGACGCGTTTCCAGCCAACGCCATTGGCGCTGACTCTAATTGCGGCACGTTTTTTGCCTGGAATGCGGGGAACGCGCAGTGATCCAAGAACTCATGGAAACAGACATGCACCGTGTTATCCGAACTCAAGATCTATCAGACGATCATGCCCAGGTGCGTGCCCGATTGAACTTCTCCAGACGACCAGATAAAATGCTGACACAAAATCAATCCACGCGTCTTCCTCGTGTGTCCCTTCCCCGAACTTGCGGCCACGCTTGCCTTTTCTCCCTTAATTAACCTTTTGCAACAGTATTTCGTCTACCAAACCCTCCGGGCACTCAAAGCTCTGCACAGCGCGGATGTCATCCATCGTGATCTCAAACCTTCCAATTTACTCCTCAATGCCAACTGCGACTTGAAAGTGTGCGACTTCGGACTGGCCCGAAGCGTGAGGACCGCTGAACCGAGCGGCACGGAGACCGGTTTCATGACTGTACGTAGTACCCCTTGCCCCGATTACCGTATCGAGAAATTGGAACCTATTACTTACCCTTCTCTTGTTATTGATAGGAATACGTCGCGACTCGATGGTACCGAGCGCCCGAGATCATGTTAACATTCAAACAATACACTAAAGCCATCGACATATGGTCCGTCGGCTGCATCTTGGCCGAGATGCTTAGTGGCAAACCACTTTTCCCTGGACGAGACTACCATCACCAACTTACCCTCATCCTGGACGTTTTGGGCACCCCTACATTGGACGAATTCTATGCTATCACGACACGGAGAAGTAGGGATTACATCCGGGCCCTTCCTTTCAGGAAGAAGAGGCAGTTCTCGACTCTGTTCCCCAATGCAAACCCCCTGGCAATTGATTTCCTCACTCAGACTTTGGTTGGTGGACCTTCTTTTAGTGTTGATGAGACCGTGCTGAAAGATTATACCCTATCTGCAGACTTTCGATCCCAAGAAGCGGATTACGGTCGAGAAGGCTCTAGCTCATCCTTATCTGGAGGCCTATGTACGTCTTGCCTGTTTTTAAGCCTCTCTGGTTACATGACACTGACCTCGTTCTACTCTCAGCATGACCCCGATGATGAGCCAGTTGCTCCTCCTCTGGACCCCGACTTCTTCGAATTCGACCTGCACAAGGATGACATCAGTCGAGAACAGCTCAAAGAGCTGTTGTACGAGGAAATCGTGACCTTCAAACCTACCATCTAATCCGCACCTCACTTCAACTATCTCAATGCTCAAGGCGCTGAAATCGTTTACAAGTCGAGGAGATCTAGCTCGGTCCGGTCACCGTTGAATCAGGACATCCAATCCCACGTTGCCGTGGTAGGAACCATTTTATCGCACTCTCGTCACCATCTTTTTCGTTGTCGTTGGCTTCTGTATCGCCTTTTACCGTACTAAAGTAGTAGCACTCCTTTCACGCTGACATGGGGGGACATGGAAATATATCTATCATTTTTCGTTGTACTGTAACTAAACGAGCACCCGGCTGGCCTACGTGGTGGACTGAGATATCGGCCGAAGGAAGGACAGGTCAACGTCTCCTTTACTTTGTTCCAGCGAGCTTCAAACCGTTCTTGGAGACCTTGAGCTTCGTCGTGGCGCAGTCTCCAACTGGACGGTCGGTTCCGGTCTGGAGGTAGAGCGTCCAGGGGTCGGAATACTTAGAGCGCAGAGGCTTACAAGCGAGGAAGTCGGAGGAGGCCTTATGTGCGGCCGTAGCCTTGGCAGTGATAATCTTATCAAAGTCGGCGTCCCAGATGTTGTCGATTTCGGTGAAGTCCCATGTCCTGGAAAGCGACCGTTTATTATCAGAGGGAGGCGGCAAATGGCGATGAAAAGCACTTACAAAGGCTTGTAGGATTTGGCACTAGTGCCGATTTGAAGGTAGAAGGGAGAGCAGTAACCCATGTATGCCGCGATGGTGCCGTTGTTGAATTCAAGGCGACCGATGGTCGTGTCCGTGGAGAGGATGGCGGGGCTGCCAGCGGCTGCGATCTCAGAGGTAAGTGCGAAAGCTCACCATCTCATTCTTTAGAATGTATGAACTCACTGGTGGTGTCGTTATTGCTAACGTACAAGCCTGTGACGGCGGTTCCAGGAGTGATAGCCTAGGGAGCCGTTCCCTCGGTAAATGCACAAGCTGGAGTAGTGATCATGTTATCTTACAGTAATGTTTGGAGGAGTTCCTGTGTATACGGGAGCAAGGCAGATTGGATGGATAGCCCTAGCAGCATTGGCGTCCTGGGCAGGAGCGGCAGCAGCAAGAGCGGTGAAGAGAGACAAAGCAATAGTTGAGAGAAGCATTGTGCGAACGAGTAGTACTAGGTGGTAGAGTACTTTGAAGGTGATGCTGGTGTCTTGATGCTCACTAACTCCCGACGATGCGAGACTTTTTATATGTCTCCCCGACCGCGTCCCGAACGACCGAAAGCAGTTTCACCGGCGCGATCAGTCGAGTGTTACTATTATTAAATCTTCTGCTCTTGATATTGTGTAACAGTTCCGGTTAATCTAGAACAATGAGAACCAAGGACTAAATCTGGGAACGCAGCTGTACTTGAAGGTTGAGGTCTCCGAAGGATGGGGATGAAAAACGGCATCAGCATACCGTGTCGGCACGGTACAAGCGGTTTGCGAGGTTCGGAAGCCGCCTAGTCAAGGTGTTAGGCGGTTTTACAAAGAGAGGGGTGCTCGCCGTCCCGCCGGCAAGGTTGTAAACGTGAATACCCGCAGCCCGCTGTTGGGCTGTACCCCTGGTCATTCTCAGAACGCTCCCATGATTGTTACTTAGAAGTTTGATTGTGGCTCCAAATCTGCCGTGTCCCTGATACGGACATGTCTTGGTTCACATCCCGACGGCAGCGGGGGCGGGGAGGGATCGTGGAATTTCGCGAAAGGGCGGCCGTAGCAATACCTCTTCCATGGGCCAGACTCCAGTCATTTGGGAGCCAGTGATCGCTTTATTTACTAGATCTTAAGTGACTCGGGAAGCAGAAGCTGCCAGTTGAAGTGAGAGGGGGAGCTAAAAACGGAAATTGCGCCTATTTGACCCTTCGGATTTTTGCGCGCCGAGGTTTCCTTACACACGAAGGACCCCGTTCCCACGCGTACATTGACCACCGCGCTTCTTTCCTTCTTCGAACCGAGCCCGACTCAAAGGATCGACCTGATTGAAAGGCGCGCTCTCACATTCCCGAGGTTTATCAAGTCTGGTGAATACCCTTCGAAGCGCGGAGCAGGTTTCCAATTATAAGCGACGGCGATGATATTGCATGACTAAACGGTCGCGACTCGAAGTTGAGTGATGTAGCAGGTAACACTAGAAGGAACGTCCGACCCAGTTTGTAGATAAACCACCCATGAGCCACCCTGATTGCAGGTCAAGAAGGTTGAGGTGGCCGAATAGTCGGCTGTCGCGCCAGCACGAACGAGAGTTCCGACCGCCGCCGTCCAAGTCGTTGTCAGTTGATTATCGAAATCCCAAGTCCTGGAGTAAAACGGCGGCCATCAGTATTCCTTCCGCAGGCTGGCTTTCCAACCTAGTGGGTCAAGCTCACAAAGGCTTGTAGGAGTAAGGGCTAGTTCCAATATTGAGCCAATAGTCATGGCAGCCCCGCCATGCACCGATTCCGCCGTTGGTGAAGTCGTATCCGCCGGTGAATCCTTTTTTCACAAGAGTTGGAGTAGCCGCTGATTCTCGGACTGTCAGCAATCTATCTCGAGTCTAGTTTGGCTTAGATTCGTCTTACCGTCAACACTTAGCTGAAGGCCATTTATTGGGGTCGAGGGCGAGTCTGCCTAGCCATTCCGAATTAGCGTCTTCCTCCTAGACTAGATCACCAGTCATACTTACTACAATGGGTGGTCCGCTCTTCGCTAGTTTACAGAGAGGCGTTCCAGGTGGCGTTGGTGGCCATGGCGCAGGAGCAGCGTGAAGTCCCGCAATAGAGATTGAGAAGACAGTTGCTAGAGCTGAAAGACACTTCATGCTTGTGGGGCTGGCGTGCCATGAGATAACTGCTGGTGCGCTTTTTATATCATGTCGATCTTGTTCACCGGGACCTTTGTCGCCAAAACGGAGGAGCTTCGAGGCGTGTCTTCGCCGAGTACTCAGAGACGAATTCTAGCCTAAGAGATATGCCGATCTTGACACTCAGCTGTTTATTTCTATATCATGCAGCCATTACGCCCGTATTGTGGGAGCAATCTTGCCATACTACCACTTAACTCCGCAAGACACGGAGAGGGTCTATTGGGTTGATTGAATACGGTACCATACATCATTCAGAGCATCAAGTATATATGATCGTTGAAGTAACATGCCGAGTGGCTGGAGCTGTCGAAAAGTGCTAAACTTTAAAATGTCTTTCTTACGGATTTACGCAACTGAATTTGCATTACGCCCACCGATCTCCGATTTCTGGCGTTTGACTTGCGCTTCTACATCTCTCGTCTCCGTATTTAGGTATGACCATTAGTCCCTTCAGAACTACTAAAGCCTCGTGAAAGGACTTACCTCCGATTTTTGGTCGCAGCGGCACCTGAAGACTCGTCGGATTATCCGCTTAAGGGGAAGGTTGACGTTGACCCAAGTATAATTGGCCAGCTTCTGCGCGCCAACAGAAAAGGGGGTCCTAGAGATGAGCTGTCAGCAGAAAGAGAACTTATCTATCTAATCCTCCATCTAGCGCACCAAACCTGGACTCGAAGCCCTCGTGCATCGGCTGGTTCATACTGACCAACGCCCTTGCAGACAGTTAGGTAGATTGGGCGGAAAGTAGCCGCCATGTAATACAGCTATTTCAAGGTTATCATTTCTGTCTTAATCATCTGCGTAATGTCACTCACCCCAAAGCTAATGCCGATGATTGTTGGCATTACTGAAGAACAGGAACATTAACTTCATTAATCTGTCTTTCTTGCATCGCCCCAAATAAAGATGAGATTTTAACCTACTGAACACCGCCGGTGGGCTGACTTCCCATTGGAGGACCAACAGTCCAGAAAAAAACAAAAATGTTGCAGAGTGCATGAGAGCACTCCGGACAGCAGTCCGCATTACTCGATAGAGAACTGACGCGGCTTTCAATTCTTGAGAGCTGCTCCACATCAGCCACTCCATTGCTTTGGATTGAGATTTACCAGCTTCAGTTACAGAGCGATGGTCATTTGAGACCAATCTTACCAAGGAACTATTTGTAAAAAGCCAATGAGTAGGCAATCTCATGTAATGGGGCTTACATGCTCATACTCACAGAGGCTATCCCAGTTGCCAATCTAAATTTATTGATCTACTCAATTCCCAAAGCTCTAAACTAGCGGAAAATTACTAACGAGAGAAAGAGGCTGGTGGCAAATAAAGCGTTTGCCACTTGCAACCCGACGGTATTGTTGTTGTTATATGTGGTCGAGTAGAGTGCGGCCACAACCGCACTCAAGAGTGTAGCCTGTGTTGATAGAACACTATCAAGTGGGCACAGCGCAGTTATGATGCAAAGGGTGGTGCTTACAGTGATTGTCATGTTGCCACAGTTGATACGGGAGGCTTCTGTGATTAGATTGTCAAGATTATCCACGCCAAGCTACATCAAAATCTATAGGTTAGACGGCGGTATCTTAGGTCAAGTCGTAGTAATTACCCGAATCATAGCCTCGGTGAGACGCCGAGCATGTATTTCCGTCATTTCGTCAGCCGGCCATCTCTCTTGATTTATGAGAGCAGCTCGAGTTTCTACAAGTAAATTGTGTCGCAAGCTGTAATCACGGGAAGATGCCAAGAATGATGGTGTGAATGGTTGTTGATCGAAGGCCTGGGCCCGAAAACCTGCGTGAGCTAATGACGCCGAGCGCTTTCTTTTCTTCCTCATAGGACCTGAAGACGGGACTTGTCCTTGGAAGATACTTCCAGGCAGTGCCTCCAATAAGGGATATGCTCCGCTAATGGATGATCGGTCGAGCATACTCATGGATAGCGCAGTAAAGAGTAGCGAGGGAATTGATCTGTGTCTCAACACCGACGGACGACCGCAATGAATTCAATATATTGCCTTCGAAGCGGGATACAAGTGGTCGAAGATTTCTGACTAACCCCCTGGTATAATCAGCGAGCGGAAAGATGTCTGATTTTGGCGAGGGTCAAGGTTTGTGCAAGCGCATATTACCCCCTCCAAACTCTCCTTTGAAATTGAACGCTCCAACATGAAGTGGCACAAGACCAGGTAATAGGAGGCTCGTGTACAGTCTACCTATACAGGATTCCGGCGGTGTGATTCGTGCCCTTCAAGTCCACTTGCACAGAATCCACAACTCGTACTCGGGTTCGGGGTGCAACTCACTGCGCAACCAAAGAGCTCCCTAACGACCGAACCCTCAGTAATCACACCTCCATCGTTGATATACCGACTCTTAGAGAATGCACCCTTGCACAGCGTAATGCAGGATTGTGACCATCAGGGAGGGTCGATGTGACTGTATAAGGCGAGCCCGTGCGATGACGCTAAAAGCAGAGAGTTGAATACCGGAACAACACGCTTTTCGTTCCCCAACTTCCAATGAAAATCAAAACAACTTTTTATCTCCACCCATTCGCAAGATGGACGAAGATTCTGCACTTTTCAACAGTATCGAATCTAGTGAGTCTTCGAGTATCAGTCGTAAACCTGGGCACTACGCTAACGGGCGCGCGACATGAGGTGAGGAAGGATCCAGTGGAGCTGTGCCAGTGAAAGCACCAGCCCCAAAATTGATCGCCGAGATTCCGTGACATCATACGCTTATGTCGAAGGCACTCTAGAACCATATGCGGTGTCGTCTGAGCCTTCGAGCTCCGAGAAGTCGGTTGGTCTCTTTCAGCATGCTGTCCCGGCTTACACCGTTTTCAAAATGCTTTATTTGCATCACAGCAGCCGGTCATACCAGAGACTTTGCGACAAGAAACCAAAGTGCGACTTCTCGACTGGAGGGAGGATGGTTCAAACTCGTTGTCCGCGTTGACGAACATTACGGATCTGCCCGAATTGGCAAGTTTTCTGACCTACGCAGGCCAATCATACAGGCCACCGCAAGTGCCCTCAGCGGTATGGCCTCGTGCCCTGACGGATGCGATAGCAGGGAACAAGTTCGTCACAAGGCTCTCGTGAAAGTCAAGCCGATCCGGCGTTCCTATCATTTGGGACAACCTGACCCCGACCGTGGAAGATACCATCGTGCCTGCGGAAGCCATGGTATCATCTCCACTTACTGTCATTTCGAACCCAGCAAATGCGTTTTTCCAGATATGCGCGGAGGGAGGACCACAGCTGGGGATGGCAACGCCTTCGGAGCCCCCTCACCAAAATGGGTGGTTCGCTTTTGGCCAGCTTACAGAGGGGGTGCTAGCCAAGCGTTACGTCCGCGTCGCGGGAGCAGTCGGAGGAACCTCCTTACCGTACGACTTAACTCTGTAAGACACGGAGTGGGTCTATTCGATTGACTAAATACGGTACAATACATCATTCATAGCATCGAGTATATATGACTGTTGAAGTAACATGCCGAGGGGCTGGAAGTGCCGGAGAAGTGTTGAACTTCTGAATGTCTTTCTTACAGATCTAGGCAACTAACTTCGCATTACCCCCATCCATCTCCGATTTCGGGTGTTCGACCTGCGCTTCTAAATCTCTCGTCTTTGTCGGGAATTTTACCCATTAGCCACCCGAAGAAAAGTCCTATGAAAGAACCTACCACCGATTCTTGGTTGTGGCAGCATTTGAAGACTCGTCGGATGATTCTCCAAAGGGGAAGGATGACCTTGACCCAAGTAAAATTGATCAGCTTTTGAGTGCCGACAGAAAACGGGGTCCTGGAAGTGAGTATTAAGCAGAAGGATAACTTGACATCTGAATCCGCAATGTGCCTCACCAAACCTGGACTCGAAGTCCTCTTTCATCGACTGAATCAAACTGACCAACGCTTTTGCAGACGGTGAGATAGATTGGGCGGAGAGTTGCCGCCACATAATACAACTTATCAAGGTCATCACTACTGCCTTAGATCAGCTGTGTAATATCGCTCACCCCAAAGCTAATGCAGATGATTGTTGGCATTACTGCGGGACAGGAACGTTAACTTCCTTATCCAATATTTCTTGGATCTCTTGGAATTAATATAAAAATTTTAACCTACTGAGCACTGCCGGTGGACTGACTTCCCATTGAAGGACCAACAGTCCAATAAAGAACGAAAATGTTGCGGAGTGCATGAGAGCACTCCGGACAGCAGTCCGCATTACCCGATAGAGTACTGACCCGGCCCTCAATTCTTGAGAGGTGCTCCAGGTCAGCCACTCCATTGCTTAGGAGTCCAATGTTTCCACTTCAATTTTCAGAACGATGGTCAGATGAGACCTATTCTTACCGAGGAACTATTCATAGGGCAGCCAGCGGATGGTCAATCCCATACTACAGCGTGGTTTACATGCTAATACTCACAGAGGCTATCCCGGTTGCCAGCCTAAAGTTATTGATTCGTTCAATACTCAGAGGATCTTAAAAGGTGGAGGAATACTGACGAAAGAAAGAGACTAGTGGCAAATAAAGCGTTCGCTACTTGCAACCCAAGAGTGGTGTTGTTGTTGTACGTAGTAGAGTAGAATGTAGCCACAACTGCACTTAAGAGTGTAGCCTACAACGATAGAGCACTACCGAGTGAGTAAAGCGAAAGATTAAGCCGCAAGGGTAGTGCTTACCGTGATTGTCATATTGCCACAGTTAATGCGAGAAGCCTCTGTCATCAGATTGTCAAGATTGTCCACGCCAAGCTAAACAAAGAGTAATAGGTTAGACACTATCAACTCACCCCGAGCCGGGGTAATTACACCGATCATAGCCTCGGTGAGACGCCGGGCGTGTCTTTCCGTCACCTCGTCATCCGGCCACCCCTCTTGTTTGACGAGGGCAACTCGAGTTTCTACAAGTAAATCGTGACGCAAGCTGCCGGCGCTGGAAAAGGCCGAGAATGATGAGGTGAATAGCTGGTGCTCAAAGGCCTGGGCACGAAACCCTGCTTGAGCTAGCGAGGCCGAGCGGTTTCTTTTCTTCCTCATAAGACCTGAAGACCGGACTTGTGCCTGGTAGATACTTTCAGGCAGTGATTCCAAGGAGGGATACGTTCCGCGAAGGGAGGACCTGTCGAGCATACTCATGGATAGCGTGTAGATAGTACCGAGGGGATTGAACTATGTCGCAGCACCGATTTACAAGCGCGATGAGTTCAATATATCTCGTCCTCGAAGAGTCGTCCAAGTGGTCGGAGATTGCCGCATAACCGCCTTAAATATTACGGAACGAAAATATCTCTGGTTTTAGGTTGGTGCAAGTGACCGCTAACCCTTCGCACTCTCCTGTGAGCGCTCCAACGAGAGGCATAGGACCAGGTGATAGGAGGGTCGTGTGCAGTGTATCTATACGCAGTTCTGGCGATCTGATTCGTGGATCCCTTCAAGTCCACTTGCACAGAAGCCACACCGCGTGCTCGGGATCCGGGGTCTCACTTCGCAACCTCAGCGCTCCCTATCGGACGAGTACTTAGTGATCGACCTACTCTTAGAGGTTATTACATCCATCCTTTCACAGCGTAATGCAGTTGCCATGGAACCAGTGGCGATGTGACTGTAACTGACAAGTCTGAGCGTTGACCTCAGGAGCAAACAGTTGCATACCGGAACGACACGCTTTTCATTCCCCGACTTCCATCAAAATCAAAACAACTTTTTTTCGTTCACTCGTTCACAGTATGGACGAAGACACTGCACCTTCAACAGTATCGGATCTAGTGAGTCCTTCAAATGTCAGTCATCAACCTGCGCTCTATGCTGATCCGGGCACGACCTGAGGGCCAGGAAGGATCAATGGCACAGACGAGTCGTGCTAGTGAAACTACCAGGCTCTTCATTGATCGTAGAGACTCTTCCGCGTCAGAAGCTGATGTTGCAGGTATTCTGGAGTCATGCACGGTGTTGTCTGAACCTTCGAGATCAGAAAAATCGGTTCGTCTCCTTCAGCAGTTAGTCCAAGCTTACACCGGTTCTAATGGTTTACTTGCGTTGCAGCAGTCGGCCATGCCGGATAATTTACAAGAAGAAATCCACAGTGCGATATCTCAACCGGAAGGAAAGGATACCTCAGAGTCGTTGTCCGCGTCGACGAACATCGCGGATCTACCCGAACCGGCAAGTCCGTGTTCGAAGAGTGGGATACCTTTTCTGACATACGTTGGCCGATCATACAGACCATTGCGGGTCCTCTCAAACATGTGGCCTCAGAGTTCGAAGGGTGCGATAGCCGCGAATGCGTGTCGTTCAACGGCTCCGGTGAAAGCCAAACGGCTTCGGCGTCCCTGTCAATGGACAACCTGGCACCTGCCATAGGAGGCAGCATCACGCCCGCGGAAGCCACTATATCATCCCTGCCCAATGTCATCTCGAACAGTGCGTCCGTACAGACGCTCGTAGGAGGAGAGCCGCAGTCGGGGATCACGATTCCTTCGGGACCCGTCGCTACATCGGCTCAGGGCGTGGGCGAAGAGGCGGAGGCTGATCATGATCAAGCTTATACCCCGGAGCCCTGCGAAGATATTTCGGTTCGTGGAAACTATAGCCTGTCGAGGCTTTGCTCATTCGGATCATCTCAATACAGACCGCTATTGAAGAATGCCTTGAAGCATGTTCGGATTTCAGAGGATCTCATTTCTACGCACATACGTTTGGCGAAGCCCCTAACCCAGGATTGAGACTCTTGCCCGAATCAGAGCTGGGCCGCATTGGGCTACCGCTCAATGAGCACGAAGCTCAGCGCATCTGGTCGCGCTGCCTCGGTAACAATCCGAATACTGTCGGTGGGGTACTTGAAATTCCGGCAAACACGGTAAGAGAGCTTAATTCTTGCATGCCCTGAATAGAAAGACTGACTCTTGACCTCAGGTAAGGATTGACAATCCCGTATGGATACCTTTCGTTGAAGGCATCAGACAGCAAGTCTGTAAGAGCCTGGGAGTAGCCGATGGTGGAAAATACCCACCTAGGTTGGACTTAATATCGTTGGTGATTCATGCACCAGGCCCGAGGTGGGAACTGCGAGGGCTACCGTCGGAATACCAAGATTAACACGACATCTTCGTTCTACCTGTTACACGTAGCTCCTATGCATTGCCACCTGCAGCGACGTAAGTCGCCAGACATCTCGAAATCGATTGCACGGAGACCTGATACTGCTAATCGTATTAGGCAAGGCACGAACGGCATTCCGCTTCAAAGTTTTGGGTCTGTTCTCGTCACGTTACCTTCTCCACACATCGGCGGTATCACTCAAGTCAACTACGGCGCCGCGATAAACCTCTACGACCCATCTCCTACCAGCTACCTAGGCACCTCCGTCCTTGCATGGTATTCGTCATCCTCCGACGTACGTCTACAAGACGTCGCTCCCATTTCAGCCGGGTACCGACTCTCTCTTCGGTACTCCCTGAATCACGTTGATCCTGCAACGCCAGTTCCTTATCTCCCTTCTCCAACCTCGCAAGTCGAGCATCTAAGGCATACATTGCTGTCGTGGAGGAATCAAGGCTGGGCTGGATTGCAGAAAATCGTATATCTTCTCTCCGGTGATTACAGCGTTGAACGCCTCAGGACAGCCAGACTTCGAGAAGTCGTGATAGACGCCGGCGATCTCAGGAAAGTGGAATTTCTGGACGCCATCGCAAAACAATGCGGATTCAACGTCGGTCTTGGTACCATTGAGACAATAGTTGAAGGAACCCCCGATTACATGGGGAACTTCGATGACTGGGACGAGGAGGGACAGTTCATCGGCGAGCCTATGTTCTGGGATCGATCAGAACCAACCCCGGAGCCGACTCCTTCACAATACACTATGGGAGAAGTCGACTCTCAGGAGAGCTCTTGCCTCGTCCTCGTTGATGTCCGCACCGGGGAGATTGTAGCTGAAGACTTGGAAGATATCGTTGACGACGTTGAAGGGCACGTGCCGGAGGACCTGATTGAGAACCTTGAATCCCATCACATGGAGGAGGAGGAATATGGAGGTTGGGAGGGAAATGTCAGTAACCGTGACTTCGTATTTCTCGTCGCACAACTGATCTCATATTATTTGTTGCCTCAGGGGTCGGGTTCATTGAAGCGAAGTGAGCACTAGCTCACTGGATCTCCATAACTTTGATATCTGATCTAGTGTTCCAGCCTACCGAGCGACCGTCCTGGTCGTCTGGCCTTCCTTCCGCGACGATGAATTCCTCGAAGGCCAGGAATATGTCGCAGAGCGCGCGTTTGAAGCGCTTGAAGACAACGAGACTGTCCAACCCGACCAAGAAGAGCTAAATCACTTCGCGTTCCTTCTGGAGTATGCAAGTCGAGAGCAGCGATGGAGCACGGATCCCCAAATTCTGCCCGCCTTAACCAACGCCGCTATGAGGTGGAACAACAAAGAGCTCTTTGAACAAGCCCTTGAGAAATGTCACGCAGAAGAGAAAGTCAAATGGCTTGGAGCAAGAGGAGTTCTGGATGCGGTGACGACGTTCGGGCTGGAGTACATGAAGCCAATGTAAGTGACTTTCTCGAATGCCTTCTTTCAGACCTATTGACGTCAGCCGTCATGTCCCATTTAGCATCGAGCGAACTTTGCAAAAGGACCCTAGTAATGCGGACCGTCTTCATCTTATCGATAGCCTCCGATTACACCTCGTTACGCATCGTCCAGAGCTTCTTCCCTGGACAGATGAGAGCGAGAAGGCTGTCATCGAAAACCTTGCGCCGCTTCAAAAGTCAGATATACCTCGCCTGTTTGACTATTTGAGAAAGCATGGAGACCTTTCAACTTTCACGAGAACGTAAGTTCAATCAGCTGTACCCGAGGCGGCCGTGATTTCTGAGGCTCGCCACTCCAGGATCATCAAGCAAGTGAATCGTTTCACGCCAGCACACGCTCTCTGTGATCTAGCTACATCACTACATCAGGAGACCAAGCACGAGATCGGAACAGGTTTCCTCAAGTCGCCTGATGACGTGGAGTCAGCCGCTCGGCTCGTCCGACAGATCCTTTCCCAAGCTGCATCCAACACCGACTATTTCCCAAACCTTAATAGTCATTCCATTGTGCTATCACAAGGAGGACTGGAACTAGCTCTCAGTCATGTCAAGATGTGCCTGGAGATGGGATGCGAACGAGCGGTGGAAAAGATCCTAGAGAAGCTAGACCCGAATCGCTTTTCAAAGATCCAACCGGGTCGGACAAGAGAGACCACCCAATACGCAACCAGTCTCGTTGCTTTTCTACCGCAACTACAGCCCGTACTAAGTAACCACAATGACGGAAACGATGTGCTACGCCCCGGCGCGACGGCCTTCTATCGGTCCTTGATTGCCTGGTACGCCAAAGGATTGGAATACGCTGGCTTCAATGGTCCCAGCACGGCCGAACTACTAAAAGTAGTTCAGTTGGCTCTCGACATTGGCTCTTTGAGCGTCCTTGAGGAAAGGTGAGAATGCCCATATTTTCGAGAGGGTGAAAGTACGATGCTAATAAGATTGCGGGACAGTGTGGTTCCGGCCATCGCCGCACACTTGCGGAACGATACATCTATCAAAAAATTAATCCACCACCTTCATTCCCGTCAGTCTGCTATTGCCACCAGCCCCCAAATGACTCAGTCCTTCGTCAAGATCATCGGAGACTTGCTCAATGCGATGATTTCGCGTAACGTTAGAGCGTCTTCGACTGTCGCAAGCCTCTTGGAGTGGGTGGACCTGTGCTTAGATGTCCACCATTTAGGAGCTTGTGCACAGATCTTGGCTCGTCTGCGTCAGGAAATGGCCACGATGAACAAGACTACGCTTTCCAGCGTCCTCCACTTCATCCTGGAGATGGTGAAACGCGTTGAATCGCGAAACTTCGATCTATTCGGGCTTGAGACTCGTCCACTCGTCCTCAATATGGGACTTATTGTCATGACCTGGGTCGACAGACATTTGAGTTATGCAGAGGTTGGGAGTGTAGCCGCTGAACTTAAGCGGTGCTCAAGGCCTTCATGCCGATCTTGCGGACTCCTGGCTCACCTCCTCCCCCTCCAACTCGAGCGAAACGAGGTTAAATTGCGCGGCCTCGGGATAACTGAGGGGCGACACGTCGATCAGCAATTGTGGCGGTCCAGAGCCTCGGCGACATGCAATTGGAGTTTGCCTTCAGGTCGTGGAGGTGACTTTACGGTAAGATTTCGTCCCACGTCACATACTTTTCTCAGCTCTGATATCGACACGTCCCCATCATTAGCTGAAAATGCAAGACGGGTATTACAAGGCATCTCCGCGGTGGAAGCTGATGCGTGACCACCATCTCAAAATATTCCAGAGTGCTAAAGGTGGCGAAACCTTCTGGCAGCAGCTCCTTGGACCGCAAGGCTATCACTCGTTCTTGCAACGACTCGACGTAGCGTCCATTCATCCTCGCGTAAGCCTTTCATCGAGGGACCGTTGCCTGTTACTGATGTCCGTCTTTAGCCCGCTCTCAACCTTTCAATGCGCCCGAATGCGGGGCCGTCTACATCAGCCACGAATGCAGCTGGCAAGCGACCTTACTCCCAAACACAAACAGGTAGTCAACCTGTCCCCCAGACCCCACGGCCAAATGCTCCGGCTGCAAAACGTCCCCGACTAGTCAACGAAAATATTGTCGTTATCGACCTAACCAGTCCTTGAACCCGGAATCTCTCGATGAATCGATACCCTGTGTCATATTTTATTTTGTATTCTGCCTTCGACTCTTTCATAATGAATCACTTGTCCCTGATCGTGCAGAGCTTTGCCGTTTTCCCCGTTACTGGGGTGTGACCATGAAAGATGACCCCGAGCGATGGCGCCAGCTGCAGGAGCAAACAATTACACACCGTCATTCCCCGACTTCCATCAAAATCAAAACAACGTTTCCATCACCCATTCGCGCGATGGAGGAAGACAATAAGATCTCAACGTCATCGAATCCAGTGAGCCATCTACGACACCTTGAACCCTCGAGCTATTCTGATGAATGTGACCTGAGGGCGAGGAACGATCGCCGGCGAAGGATAGTCCTCCCAGTGGCGAGACTGGTCTAACAATCGAGCGCAGAGATCCAGCCGCGTCAGAGACCGGCGTTGATGGAACTCTACGACCGGACACGGTGTCATCTGAGCCTTCGACCTCAGAAAAGTCGCGATCGGTTCGTCTCTTTTCGGGTTTTGTCCCGGATTACACGGGTTAAATATGTTCGCGTTACAGCAGTTCTGTGGGCCAGAAAACCAGCAGGCAAGCCAAAGTATGACTGCTCAACTGGACAGTGAAGATGGGTCAAAGTCGTTGTCCGCGTCAACGAACTCTGCGGATCTACCCGAATTGGCAAGTCCGCGTTCGAGCACTGGGTCAGGTTTTCTAATCAGTTTACAATCTTTACACAGACGACTACAATTTTCCCGTCTGACTGTGACTCGACCTCGAAAGAATGCAACAACAGCGAGCAAGTCATTCTAGAACATCGTGCTCACGGCCAACCGGTTCCGTGTTCCTTGCCAACAATGGGGGAAGGTGTTCCGCCGGAGATTACATTACAAACAGAAACCACCATGTCATCGACACCAAACATTTCTATGGGCCCAGAAAGTACCTCGACCAGTAAAGCTGCAGAGATAGAGCTAGAATCAGGTATGGCGGGGTCTACGAGGCTTCCCGCTCGACCGCATCCGGATGAAGAGGGCGAGAAAGACGTTATTCAGACGGTTATCGTCGACGTTGATAGTGTAGAGCCTTGCGAAGATATAAAGGTTCGTGAAATCTCCATATTGACCGTGTCTTCCTTACCGAGTCACTTCCATTCAGACTGCCATCGACGAATGTCTAGAAGAATGTTCGGATTTCCAAGGATCACACTTCTATGCCCAGACTTTTAGTGAAACGCCGAACCCGGGATTGAGACTTTTGCCTGAGTCAGATCTGGGACCCATTGGATTGCCACTCAATGAACATGAAGCTCATCGTATATGGTCGCGATGCCTGGGGAACGAGACCTTCAACACAGCCGCTGGGTTTCTCGAAATTCCTGCAAGTCATGTACGTAACCTCGATATGTATTGCCCGCTGATACTATAATCTGACGTCCAATAAGGTGAGACTTGACAATCCAGCTTGGGAAGCATTCCTTGAAGGTGTTAGACAGCAAGTCTGCAAAACCCTCGGAGCAGTCGATGGTGGAATATACTCGCCAAGGTTAAAACTGGCCTCGTTGGTGCTACAAGGACCGGGCCCAAGGTGCGTAGCGTGAGGGAGGTCGCTACGATCTGAATATTGACACCAAGCCTTTGTCGTACTCTGGTTACCAGTTCGTACGTATTTAGCCCTTCAGAAACGTTGGTCTTTCTCTTGCAATCAATCTTATGAGAAAACTTAAATTTGCTCCCGATTTATTAGGCAAAATACGGACGAGATAGCTGTCCCAAGCTTCGGGTCCCTTCTCATTACTTTACCCTCGCCACACATAGGCGGGATCGCACAGATAACCTATGGTCCTGCCATTCACCTCTACGACCCCTCTCCTGCCAGCTATCTTGCCGCATCCGTGCTTGGATGGTACTCGGCCTCTCCAGACGTGCTGATTCAAGAGGTTGTTCCGATCTCAGTCGGGCTCAGGCTCTCCCTTCGGTACTCTCTCAATCATGTTGATCCCGCCAAGGCGATCCCCTGTCTTCCTTCGCCGACGTCCCAAGTTCAGAACCTGAAGGAGGTGCTGATATCGTGGAAGAACCAAGGATGGGCTGGACTACAGAAAATCGTCTACCTCCTCTCGGAAGATTACGATGTCGAACGCCTCAGTAAGGTCAGACCTGGCGGACTGTTGACCAATACTGGAGATCTGCGGAAAGTGGAGTTCATGGACGCGGTTGCGAGGAAATGCGGTTTCAACGTGGGGCTCGCCACAATCGAGACGGTGGAAGAAGGAACACCGGATTACATGGGAAATTATGACGATTGGGATGAAGACGGCGATTGCCTGTATGAACCATCATATTGGGATGACGAGATGCCAGGAACTCCGGAACCAACTCCATCCGAGTATACCATGGGAGATGTTCAGTCTCAGGGAAGCAGTTGTACGGTATTGGTTGACGTCCGAACCGGAGAGGTCATTGCTGAAGATCTGGAAGAGATCATTGACGGGATCGAGGGACATGTGCCCGAGAACTTGCTGGAAGATCTTGACGCTCATACGCGACGCGACGAGGAGTATGGAGGTTGGGAGGGAAACGTGAGTCGATATAGATTATGGTCTTGCCGTCAGATCCTGACTGTGCCTACTTTTCACTCGCAACTTGGTTTTCGGAATCGCATCAGGGCTCAGGTTCATTAAAGCGAAGTGAGTGTTCTATTGCTTCGTCAATTACCTCACAGTTTACGGGTCTTTGCTGCAGTTCACCGAGCAACGGTCATGGTCATTTGGCCTTCTTTCCGTCATCATGAACTTGTCGAAGGTCGAGAATATGTTGCAGGCCAAGCAATGGCAAGATTGGAAGAAACCGACCATAGCCACCCTACGCAAGAAGATCTGGATCACTTCGAGTTTCTCCTGGAGTATGCCAGTTACGAAAAACGCTGGAGTACAGACCCACGGATCTTGTCTGTGTTAAGCGCAGCCGCTCTCAGATGGGACAATAAACTACTCTTCGAGCGAGCGATCGCGAAATGTCACGCGGAAGAAAAAATCAAACGGCTGGGAACGAAGGGTATCCTGGATGCGGTGACGAAGCTGGGGATTGAGTACATGAAACCTCTGTACGTCCATTCACTTATATCTCTGCATCCTTGGACTTAAACGCTTTCTTTGTCCCATTTCAGCATCGAGAGGATCTTGCAAAACGACCCGAGCAACTTGGAACGCTTCAAACTTGCAGGAAGCCTTTGGGATTTCTTCATAGCTGACGCTCCTGCTCTGCGAACCTGGGTAGACGAACTCGAGAGGGGGATTGTTGAGAACCTTGCGCCAATACAGAAACCGGATATTGATCCTCTCTTCGCTTATTTGCGGAAGCATGCAGACTTGTCAACCTTTGCGAGAACGTGAGTTCCTATCATATACCTGAGATGACGCTCATTCCTGATATTCTCCGCGCTCAGCATTATGAAGCTCGTGAATAAGTTTACCCCAGCCGACGCGCTCTTCGACCTGGCTGCATTGCTTCATCAGGAAACCAAGTCTCTAAGCAGAACAGCCTTCCTAAAGTTACCTCAAGAGATGGAGCTTGCTGTCCGGCTTAGTGGCCAGATCCTTTCCCTCGCTATATGCAACGGCGACTACTTCGAAAACCTCAAGAGTCAACCCATCGCGCTATCGCAGGAAAAACTGGACCTAGCCCTTCATCACATCAACATGTGCTTGGATATGGGATGCGATCACGCGGTGGAGAGGGTTCTGCAGAAATTGTCCCCGGATCGCTTTTCGAAGAAGCAACCTCGTAGTACAAGAGAGATCGCGCAATATGCGAGCAGCCTCATACCTCATTTACCACAGCTGCAACCTGCCTTGAGCAACTCCGATAACGGAGAAACTACACTCCTACCGGGTGCAGCGGCCTTCTACCGGTCATTGGCTGCCTGGTATGCCAAAGGAATGGAATACTGCGGGACCAATGGTCCAAACACGGCTGAACTACTCAAGATAGTTCAACTGACTCTAGATATTGATTCTTTGGGCTCGCTTGAGGAGAGGTAAGCCTGTCATACCCTTTGGTGCATGATATCGTATCAAACTCAGATCCTCCATCAGTGTGGTCCCGGCGATCGTCAAGCATGTGCGAAATGACACGTCTATCAAAGCGTTGCTACGGCACCTTCATTCCCGCCGCTATGTTATCGCCACCAGCCCTCAAGCGACTCAAACACTTGTCAAAATGATGGGAGACTTGCTCGAGGCGATGATTGGGAGAAACGTCTGAGCGTCTTCGACTTTCACGAGCCTCCTGGAATGGGTGGATCTGTGTCTAGACGTGCAGCACTTGGGAGCCTGTGCACAGATCCTGGATCGCATACGCCAGGAGATGCCTAAGATGGACAAGAGTACACTTTCCAACGTCGTTCTTCCTCTCGTATCAGAGCTGTGGAAACGCGTCGAATCGCGGAGAATCGATCGATCCGGAGTAGAGGCTCGTCCGCTCGTGATCCATACGGGACAAATCATCGGGACCTGGTCCGAGAGAGCTTTGGGATACGCGGAAGTCGCAAGTGTCGCCACTGAACTCCGACGGTGCTCGCGGTCTGGATGTCGATCTTGCGGGCTTCTGGCCCAACTCCTTCCCCTCCGTCTTGAGCGAGACGAGGTGAAATTACGTGGTCTTGGAATGACTGAAGGCCGACACGTCGATCAGCAACTGCGGAAGAGCAGAGCGGTGCTGATCTGTAATTGGAGTTTGCCATCTGGCCGTGGAGGCGATTTCTCGGTACGAGATCGTTCAGAGGAATTGATGCATCCCTTCTCTAATGTTTGTCATCCTGACTATAGTTAAGGATGCAAGACGGCTACTACATGACATCCCTTCGGTGGAAGGGAATGCGCGACGGCTATCTCCAGGTGCTCAAGAGGGTTGGGGGTGGAGACACCTTGTGGCAGCAACTTCTCGGGCCTCAAGGCTATCATTTGCTCTTGCAAAGACTTGATGTGACCTCCATTCATCCTCGCGTACGTCCTTCATTCGGAACGATGACTTGTCACTGATATCTGCCCTTAGCCTACTCTCGGTCTTTCATCGCGCCCGAACGCGGGGCCTTCTGCACCAGAGACGAAAGCAGCAGGCAAGCGACCTTACTCCCAAACTCAAGCAGGTAGTCAGCCTGTTCCTCAGACCCCAAGGCCAAATGCCCCGGCCGCAAAGCGTCCCCGACTAGCCAACGAAAACATTGTCATTATCGACCTAACCAGTCCCTGAACCCGAAAGCTCTCGATAAATCGATACCCTGTGCCATATTTTATTCTGTATTTTGCTTTTGACCCGTTCATAATGGATCGCTTTCCCCCGTCAATCCAGCAGGATTGGTCATCTAACAAGAATAATAACAATTCCATAAAGTAGAGAGAAAGAAGTCAAGTAAGCCGATACCGAAGTACAAGGAGTAACAAGGGAGGAATTAAGCATAGAGAGTTTGTTGCTGGAATGTGGAGAGTTATAATAGCCATACAGCCTTAGAAGTCGAAAGGTGAACATAACGTCGCGCACTTTATGAGAATTGAAGAAAAGGATTTGGACGACCTGACAAGTATTTTAGGCAATCGAAGTATTCTGAAGAGAGAGCCGTCCGATCAGTGATTTCCTTTCGAGTCACCAGTTGAAGGCTCTTACAAGGGATTTGTCAAGATCATTTACGGCGTCCACAGCTTGTCCCATAACGCCCTGGACGACGGCGATCTTCCTCTTTAAGTCGGTGTACCTCCCCAAAACGCTTTCCACCTTCGCTTCCACGACCTCCTTCTGCTTCCTCATCTCCTCTCGGCCACGCATCGCCTCCGCCCTCTCGTCGTTCAACTGACGATTGCTGTTTGACAATCTCGCGACTCTCCTATCCGCCTTGGATACTTGGCGTTCGAGGGTCTCGATGGCTTCCGACGCGTGGGCGAGCGAGGACTCCAAAGTGGCCTTATCTTCGACCAGAGCGGACGCTTGATGGACGACACCTTCGAGCTGCTCTATTCGCTTTTCGAGGCTCCCGCGGAGATCGTCGACTTTCTGACGAGAGCGGCGGAGCGAGGCGTGCAAGACGTTTTGAGCGTCGTGAGACGCGGCGAGTTGAGCTTGGTACGACTGGATGCTCTCCGCGAGCTGTTGGTGGGCATTGGCCGAAGCTGACAATTGAGACTCTAGGCCGGCGATACGCGCGTTCGAGGTGACTTGTCCAAGACTCTTCTCTTCCGTCGCCTGATTTAGTTGAACCTTCACGTCGGCGAGTTCCGTCTTGGTGACCTCCAACTGGCTCTTCAGCGACTCCACCCTCTGTTCAGCTGCGGCCAAACTCTCCGCCAAACGCGTCACCTCCGCCTCGCTCAACGCCAATTGACCTTCCTTGACCTGGAGCTTCTCCGTCAGCGCGGCAATCTCGTTGTTCGCGAGAGTTAGGGTCTCCTGCATCTGGTCGTTCAATGCCGACATGGTCTGCGCCGACTGCATCGCCTGATCGAACGCGTCCTTTGCTCCGATAGCATTGGTTTGAAGATGAGTGAGTTCCGCTTGGAGGATGGCTAGATCCGCCGCCGCCGCTGCGGACTGAGCTTCTTGAGCCTCTAACAATGTGGCCGCGGTGGACTTCATCCTCTCGATCTCGCCCTTCAACTCCGCGATCTCGGTGTCCTGCTGAGAGATAGCGTTCTCGGACGCGATGGCCTCCTGCGCTCTCTCGTTTTGCGTCGTCTCCAGCTGCGTCCGGACTTCGGTGATGGTGCCTTGCAGTTCATCAATCTGCGCGCGGAGCGTTTGAACGGTCGTGTTTGTTGCCTCCAGCGCTGACTGGCTCTCCCGAGCCTCTCCTTCCAACTCGGTTACTCGAGCCTCAGACTCCTGCAATCTTTTCCCAGCGAGGTCCAACCTGACAGTCAAGCCGGCGGATTCCGTGGCTGTGGCGTCAAGCTGCGCCCGAATGGCCTTGACATCCTCAAGAGCCTTCTCCTTCTCGGCTAAGAGAGCCTCGGTCCGGGAGCTCATATCATCATGTGCGACTTCGCGAGCCAGAATCTCTTCTTGGTGCTTATCTTCCGCCTCCTTGAGCGCTTCGGTCCTGGAAGCGAGATGATCCTGAAGCTCGAGAATTTGGGCTGCGTTCTCGTCGAGAGTCACTTTCTGTTCCGCAATGATTTTATCCTGCAAACGTGTCAAACCAAGACAGAATGTCATCAGCTCCCGTAATCCTGCAATTCACGGACAAATATCGTTATCGACGCACCGTTTCGGTTTGCAAACCTTCCAACCGAGCTTCCAAGTCCCTCAACAGTTGGTTCTTCTCCTCGGCCACGCGTTCCAACTCTTCCACTTTCCTCTTCATTTCTTCTTCTCTCTTCGCAACCGCCATTTTGTAACTGTCCTCGACGCTTTCAAAGCGGAACGAGTTATCGTCCATCTCCGCATCACGGTGGTCCTCCTCCTCCTCCTCTCCATCCTCCTCGTCTGAGGTATGAGGCGGAGTGGGGTGAGGTAGCCGATGGCTTCCGGTCTTTCCCAGCGTCCGACGACCAGAGGAGCCCATCGACGGCTCGTTGAGGACGAACGAGCCCTGAGCTGAGACTGACGGTCGAACGGGGGACGACCGCGTCGACGCTGGAGCAGGTGCCGCCTCCTCGTCGTCCGTCTCCGTAGCTCTCTCGAACGACACTTCCATCTCCTCCAAGTCCCTGTTCGGGTGTCTTCTTTCGCTGCGGTACGCCACGGACGAACGAGGGGGTAAGTTGGCCGCTCGGACGGTGTTGCTAGAGGGTACGACGGTTCGTGTCTCTTCGCTGTCGGGCACGATGGAACCGAGCGACTGTTCGGGGTGCTCTCCGCTTTCGTTTCCTCTCGCGTCGAGTAGAGCTTTGTACCGCTCCAACTCGGTGGTGAGGCGGTATACATCATCTTGCGCCTGCTGAAGTTGAGCCTGCGCCGACCTGAGCTCGCCTGCGTGGTCCAACGGCGGAGGGGACAGCGAACCCCCAAACACGTCCTCGGAGGTGATCCTCGCGGCGGCGGCGGTGCTGTTCTTAGGCTTGCGTTTGAAAGGTCCTACAGTAGGAGGTGCCTGTGACCCACGCGTCGATGGAGGACGTCCGGGTTCGTCCTCCACCTCGGGTTCCACCGTCGTGAACCGCGGAGCCATGCTCGTTCGTCGCCGTTTCGTGGGGCTGACAGAAGGTTCACGCGACGGCGAACGCTTGCGCTCGATTTGTTCTGTGGCATTTCGGACGATGTTGCCGATGACGAGAGGGTCGGTTTTTTCTTCCTCAGTGAGTTCCTTGAACGATTTGTCGATCCTGTGGTGAGGTTGATATTAGTGGCTGTCTATCGCAACTGAAATAATACCGGATCTATTGGTAACTCACGCGTGTTGATAAGTTTGCGCGAACGATACGTGTCCTGAATTGCTTGCTTTTTGGAGGACGCCGGCGTCGACCTAGGTGTTGAGGCGCGGATCGAAGGTTTCCGGAATGGGATAAATGGGAGGGCGGAAGTAAGCGATCCACTCATTGTCGCACGCTCGACACGCGGAAAGTAAAAGAAAGCAAGACGGTTGCTCACCAAGTCTGTTTGAGCCCTTGAGAACTGCTTAGAGTCGTGCTGTGTAAACGTGTCTCCTTTCTCCTCGACCAGTCGCTTGGCTAATGTGAAGGGAGAGGATCATGACGTCGACGCGTCAGGGAAATTGAAAACGCGTTGTCTGCGGGTGGAGAGCGAGGTGCTTACCTTCACGCAGGATGCTCAAGCGGTGGACGACGTTTTTGTTATTGCATCCGGGCGCTTTGTATTTTGGGTTTGAATGGCTTTGTCGTCGTTCTATGCGAATCTGTTGGATGATGCTGACCACGCCTAAAGAGAGTGGTGCACCGGATTAGGACTTAGACCGCGACACAACAGCAATCGCATCAAACCACACGAGTGAAGGATACATACGTTCAGCATAAGTAGGTTTCCTTGCTACTGATGATCGCCTTCGATGCGCTTGACTGCTGCGCGGGAGTGATTTTCTCTGTGGTGGCCTGCTGGATGCCATGATGAGAGACGCAGGGGAAAGGTGAGGGTGTGGTTGTCGCTTTCGCTCGTGATGGTGGCGAGTCTCTCGACGACGGTAAAGGTTTAAAAGGTGATGGTGGGCTGAAGGGGGTATATAAAAGATTTTGGAGTGGTCGTTGGGGTATGAATCAAAAGCAAGGGTTTTGGAGTTTCGGTTCCGCCTGGACAATCATCACATCCAGCCGGCTCTTCCGCTTTTGGTCATCGCGTTCAACCCCCCGCACGCTGCCCACTAAGCCCTAGTCACCGCATTCACATGTATCTTTCATGCAACGACGAGCCACGTTGAGTCAATGTGCTGAAACGTTGGTACCCGTTGCCTGCGGCTGCTGCATAGTGGGGCTGAAGTTTCGACCCTGACGGGCCTACAACACGTTCTTGTGCCCAACTCGCGATTCCAAACAGCAAACGAATAGTCTTTTAAACTGCTTTACCACTAAGTAAGCTCTTAGTGTTCTCAGTGACTCTCAAGTCTCCCCCGGGTCGACACAAAAACGATGCCGCGGTGCACGTCGAAATGACCACAATATCGCGGTGCCGATCACGCGTGTTCAAACTCCGACGTTCAGGAACCCGCTCACCAGGACGAACACCGCCGGCATCCGTAACGACCGCATTCACAAAACCGGTGTTAACGCTCCTCATCATGCTAATCACGCTCATATTGACCAAATGGGCAAAATTGTATTACTCTAGATAACCGTCAAATATAGCCCTTCTCTTAAGATGACTTGACAGTCAACTCCGTGGTCGTGCAAGTCTCTCCCGCGGGCTTATCCGTGCCGGTCTGAAGATAGAGTCTCCACTTTCCGGACTCCTTGCAAGCCAAGAACTTGGAAGTGGCGGCATACGTTGATGTAGCGTTTGCCGTGACCTTGGAACCAGGTGCTGCTACCCAGTTCGTCGTGATTTGATTGTCGAAGGCCCAAGACCTAGTAAATGCTTGGTCAATCAACAGTTGGTGAAGTGAGATACATGCAGACTTACAAAGGCTTGTAGCTCTTGCTGCTGGCTCCGATGTTCAACCAGAAGTCATGGCATCCGTCAAACGCGCCGATCCCTCCGTTCGTGAAGTCCCAACCACCGGTGAACCCAGTCGACTCAAGGGTAGCAGCCGTAGCTTAAAGAAAGATTTCAGCTCTTCAGCATCCAATAGTGTTATGGGGTGAAGTATGCTCACTGTCGACAGCCAGCTGAAGTCCGGTAACAGCTGTTCCGGGGGTGCTAGCCTGTGATAGCGAAGGTGTTATCTCACCCATTCCTGAGCTCTGGGCGAGAAACACTTACCACGATCGGAGGACCAATACGCGCAATCTCGCAGAAAATTGTGCCTGGAGGAACTGGGGGGGTCGGCGACGAGAATGCCGGCGCGAGCAGTCCCAGAGCGGCGATGGTGGTAGCAAGAACGTTTCGCATGATTTTGGAGAGGTTTTAAGAGAGGGTGATCACAGAGATGTGTTTGCTCTGTCAATAGTCAAGTTGCACAAGCTATTTATGCTCTCTAAGCACAACTGCAACTCATGACCTGACGTCAACGTCCCCAACCAAAAGACCCAAGAGCCAAGTTCTCCCGAAAACCGTTCCTGTTACCCAATCCTATGATCGCGGGTTATATCTCCCGCCATCCCAAAGGAGAAATGTGTGGTCTTTCTTATTGCGCAGATTAAGTTAGAAAGGGCTCAGTGCGACCGAAAGCTCGTCGTTCAGGAATTGGGGGCCAGCCCGACGCTGCGGCCGCCGAGCAAGCATTTCCAATCGAACGGAATGCAGAAGTCCTCTTGTTCCGAGGCTGAGTAGCTTTGTTCGCTCACTTCACTTCCTTCTCGGGGGTCCGGTGGAGCTTGGGAGTGTCTAGGGGTTTGTCGTGCGAAACTCCGCGAGACGTTATATTCAGAACGCAAGATTCGAAAGATGCAAGTACTTGGCTTCGGTCGGGGAAAATATCGTCAGGAACATAGAATCGAGCTTCGGTCGCTAAGGGTATTCAAGCTCAGAAACGTTGGTCGCGATTACGCGTTTTGTTTACAGCCTTGGATCGGTCGGCGGAGTGGAAGACCCGACGTCTATGAGTAAACGGGCTCAGCGGATTTAAATATTACAAAATAGCTACTTTCATTTGATTTTAACGTGAAGTTAATGCAAAAGTCCACTGGTGCACACTGCATACGCGAAAACAAAGGACCTTTAGTGTCGAGCCGAGCCAGACTGGTCTGATGCGCTTCAATACCCTAGTACCTGAAAGGGCGCATGTCATTGTCTGACATACAGTCCAAATCAGCTGATACGTCCTCAGCTCATAGGACCTAGGGCTGCGCACTGTCCGAAAGACATTGGGTTCTCATGCTGTCAATCTGCCGAGTCGGAGGCTGTTTCCAAATTTAGATCATTTTGGTTGTTCCTAGCGGGGAAGCTCAAGGCCTGTAACACTCACTAATTAACAATTACGGACCTTCGGAGTAAGCTCCCATAGGACATATTGTAACGAGTTCTATCTTTAGTCCTGATTTAGAGACAAGGGAGGGCCGCCAAGAATTGAAACGACGACGGAATTTGACGCCTCGGTAGAATCGAGGCCATGAAAGGATCATCAAAACCTGACACCACTATTCAAAGTAATAGAGCTCTGTCCGCCGGGACAAGACATGGTCCGCATCGACTAATGAGCCCACAAGAGGGATTGTCAACGTCCAAAGTTTCGACATCTAGGCAGGTTACTATTCGTACTATAGCCGCTCATGGGCTCAGGCCCATCAAGTTCGCAATAAGCACCGGGCTCACGCTTCCTCGAGTGCTTCAGCTTCGAGTATCTCCCTTTCCAACCGCTCGCGCTCGGCTTGACGCATCTTCATAAGCGTCAAAGACTCAAAATCCAGGCCTGCCGCTTCAGTGGGTATTGGTGGTTTGACGGGCTCCGGATCAAACGGCTATGCGTGGAGAGAGAGATTGAGTTGCGTTAGTTGAATTTCACGTGTTTGCGCGACTTGTGCTCACCAAGTCGTCTGGGAATGAGCTGAAACCTCCTCTGCCAGTTTGCCCTTTCGAAGAGGCAGGTTTGTCGTGCACCGGCACTGAGTTGATCCCAAGATGCCCCTTCTCCTTCAACCAAGTGACGATGTCAGGCTCCTTGCCTTCGGCCCAGCCAACCTCGATTCCATCCATCCCAATGTCCTTCCGCCCCGACGCAAGGACGGCGGCAAACGCCCCGTCCACTTTGCTGAAAGGAACGAGCGCAGTGGCGTGCTTCGGTGGCTTTGAAGGGTTCTTTTTGTTCGGTTTGATGGATAGGACGATGGACGTCGCGTCGAGGGGTCCAAAGCGCCTAAGCAATGTGGCAACGCTCTCCGGAGTGGTGAGACCCGGGTGGCTAGCAGGTGAGAATTTGAGCCGGACGGTGGTATCTAGAGGTCCGGCTGATGATAATATACAGCATAAGTGGCTCTGTCAGTGAGCGAGTTTGGCTGTAGAGTGAACGACGTACTACTCGGGGCCTCCTCAGCCTCCTCTTCCACCTTGGCCTTCTGTTTCCCCTTCTCGGCAGCAAGTCTACTCATGGCTTCCTGCTTCTCCTTCATAAGCCTCCGCCCTTCCTCTTTGATCGTCTCTTCCTCTTGCTGCCGCCGTTGTGCCTCCCGGTGCGCGTCCAACCGAGACTTTTTGAACTCCCTCTCGCTCTTCTCGAGCTCCTCCATCATCGCTTTCCGCTTGTTGTCGTACGCGGCGAAGCGGAGCTTCTTCGCTTGCTGTGATTTGAGCTTGGTGTCGAGAGCGGTTCGCCGCGTCGGGTCGAGGAGGAGCTCATATGCGCTGTTGAGCTCATGGAACTTCTGAGCTGGAAGCACAGATAATTAGCTGAGTTACATAAATTTCGATTGCGCTCAGAGTGCGTACCTGCTTGGGGATTGTTCGGGTGCTGCGACGCAAGTCTTGGGTCAGTTCGGCGAGTCGTTTACTCGATGCAGCCGCCACTCACCCGATCCGGATGGACTTTCAAAGATTTCTGACGGTAGGCTTTCTTGATTTCAGCTTCGGTTGCTGTAATCTCTATGTCTAATAGTTCGTATGGGTTGATGTCCTCGTTGTCGGCCATGTTGTGGTGAGGCGGGTGGAAGGAGCCAGTAGAAAAACATTTCAGTCCAAGTCCAAACATATTCAGGGCGTTGGTCCAATCGCCCTGACCAATGTTCCTCAAAACCAGGACCGACCATGATAACTCACGCAGATGACACATTCAAGCTATTATAAAGCCCCAGCTTATGATCTAGTCACAGCAGAAGTCGTTCAACGGGCCTTAACGTATACGCAGAGACGATCCATATATGCATACGGATTGTTACCAACTTCAATACTTTTATTTGATTACTCTAAACAGTCTCATATCTGGAATCATCGCAGATATTTTAAGGACTCTCTAAGAGTCCTCGGACTGTTCGATGCGCCAGCGCTCTCCATTGGCCATTGGGGTTTCGTCACTTCGAGTTCTCTCCAAACACACATATTGCCAATATACTATATAATCAACCACCGGCTCCTACAAGACTGTCTGCAGCCCAGAAATAAGCTCCGCCGAGTTGATTTATAGTTCTAGCGTGGGCTCGGTCACACGTAGTCTTCATGCGGTACTCGAAGCCTCCAAACGATTACCATCATCTCAGGCACCGACCCAAACTGATCTTCGATACGGACACGGACAAGAACGAACTCAATACTGAAGATCCTAGTTTATCTTTCAATCTCACCCTTTGCTTCGATATCTGGGTTGTGTGGGACTCAGAAGACCCTCAGGCTCTGCCGATCCTGCCGGGCAGCCGGGGAAGTCCGCGCTTTAAATGTGCTCGACAGCAATTGCATCTTCAACATCTAGTGAAATCTTCTGTTACTCCCGATCATGTCGGACTCAAGCATTATCCATCAACTGAGAGAATCAATCTTGCCTCGAACTTGTTCCAGAAGGCTTTCCGAAGCTCGCTAACGACTTTCGAGTTGGTCGTGTGCCATCGAATATCGCCGAGAATGAGATATGATTCGCTACTGCCCTCTAAGCCATAAGTTTCAGTGTTCAAATTTCCTAATAAAGGTGGCGTAATTGCTTCTATCTCTCAGGCATTGAACGACGCGAAAGCTGCGGATTCGGCAAAGCTCGTCGACAGTCGGTAGGAGCTTGACGAGCAGGGTATAAAGCATGCAAAGCTTAGAGCAGAGATCCACTCAATCAAGCCCTTTGCCTCATCTCTACCAGTCATTAACAATGCGCTCTTCCATTACATTTGCGCTCGCTGCTCTCCTCACTGCCAGTCTGACGGGATCCGTTCCCGCCCCTGCTCCCAGTCCTTCTGCTGCAATTTGCTTGGTCATTCCACTCGGATCGCCTGCCGTGGTACGCTATCTCTCTGTCTTGCTGTGCAAACATCTTGTCTAAAAGCACGGTGCTAGGCAACCTCTGGCCTGCCATCTCAACCTGCCGGATTGGAATTGACCAACAGCGCAGCGCTGACGAGCAGTAGTGGGTAGCTTTGACTACATGGGATTGGACGGTCGTTGACTACTTTGGGAATAGATGGATCCGCATTACTCACTACAAGCGGATACAAGCAAACCTGGTCCTTCGCTGGAGGCGGATTCGGCGCCTTTGACGCTTGTCGCTACTACTGGCTGAACATCGGAAACAGCACCTCCGTGCTCAAACCCCTGTAAGACCATCTCGTAATAACTATGTTGTGAGATGGCGACAATTATAATTCACACTCGTTTTGAAGGTATTGGTCGCTTACGAAAGTATCGACAAACTGGAGCGCCAACTACGGCCAGAACCTCACTGCAAAGGCAACTCCCGATTACTTCCAGACGGACCGCTTTGTGGCTTGCAAGCTCCTTCAGACACCCCAGGTGGCTACCGTCAACAACACCTCATCTCAAGTAAGCTCGAGCCCAAAGATCTCAGCGACCAGCACCGGCACAGGTCCCGTCACTACGGCATACCCGGTCGCCAACAAGTGGAAGTTGTATCTCCAAACTGGCCTTGGAGGGTTCGTGTCTCCCTCCCAGACGGATGATGGCGAGCAAATCGTGGAGTGCGTGGAGACCAAGATCTATCTAGAGCCTCTTCCCTACGCAAGCACTGCTTAAGACTTGACACCCTGTTACGTTGAATCGAGTTGGTAGTGGTAGTGCGCTTGCACGAGTGGCACGCGTATAAAAGCGACAGAATTTAAGGAAAGGGTTTCATAAATTAGGGGCGGTACATCGTCACAGTCGTCATGGCTGATCTTCCAGCAATGACGAGTTTTGGGAGATCTTGAGGTAGTGTTGGCCGTTCAGACCACCTCGCGGTAGCTTTCCGTACAGAGCCGCCTTGTCCGACATTTGCGTGGACACGTGGACGTATGGCTTGAGCTTATGGAAAAGCGGAAGTCAGTCAAAGGGTACACCCGTCGAGACTACGGGTCTTCCGCGTACCGGAGAATTGACGATGTCTTCAATGCTGGGAGCAACGAAGTAACGGACTTTCTCGTCAACGAGACGGTACTTCGCCTTTCCTCTTACAACGTGCTTTCCTGGTGCACCAGTCCGGTGACCACCTGGAAGGGCAGCTGCACCAGTACCTGACAAATGAGCAGGTTAGCCACCCTCGGTATGAAGACGCTGGAGCAACGTAGTTCACCCTTGTAGTAGTCCTTATTCCCTCGCTTCGAAGTCAGCGGGAGACGCGACGCCTTGCTGAATAGTGATCTTGATGGGAACATGGTTTAGAAAGAAGTTACGGTGGCCTGAGGAACTACTGGCTCGAAAATGGATCGGGGACTCCAAACACGCTTTGTCATCATTTGGCACCATTTGCCCAGGGAGCAATTTCCGTCGGCGCCACCCGCAACTTTTCTCCTGCACTCACTTCCATTTAAACCGCATTGATGGGTCGTAAAAATCCACAACCTTCTGGAAACCGAGGGAGAGGCTCGAGAGGACGTGGAAGAGGCTCAGGGAGGAGTCGAATCGACCGCCTTTTGGGCGACATGAGTCGGCCGGACTCCGCGATCGACTCTCTCGAGCACGACGAGGAAAATCACGGCTCAACTGACTCTGAGGATCAAGGCGAGAGTGACGAAGAGGGTGAAGATGAATCTCACAATAGTTAATCTCAGCAAGCTTACCATATTAACCATAGAACCAATTCCCGTCCCCGTCGCGATGTGGGTAAGTATTCCTCCACAACATAGCATTACCATATTGTGTCAATGTACCTCATGTATCATTAAACAGGACTTCAACCACTGTGATCCTAAGAGGTGTAGCGGGAAAAAGTTATCCAGATTAGGATTAATCAAAGACCTCAGGGTCGGTCAGCGATTCAGAGGGCTTGTGGTAACGTTCGAACGTTTTCTCTCTTGCCGGACGCGTGTCTAACTGGTCCTAAAACTGCTTCAGACCTAAAGGAACGGCGCCCGTTTCCCCATCTGACCGAGCCATTGTTGATGACGGGGGTGTCGCAGTGGTCGAGTGCTCTTGGGCTCGGTTAGATGAAGTTCCCTTCGCCAAGATAAGATCACCGAATGAAAGACTTCGTACGTCTAACTTCAGCGCAAGGGACTGGTTTACTCATCTACATTTGCGATCACTAGTGCCTTACTTGATCGCAACCAATCCGGTAAACTACGGTAAACCTTGGAAGCTCAATTGCGTCGAAGCCCTGGCGGCTACATTTTATATCGTCGGTCACGACAAAGCTGCAGAGCGACTCTTGGAAAAATTCTCCTGGGGTCGTTCTTTCTGGTCCGTGAATGGGTACGCAGTGCACCTGGTCTGATCAAGCTGGGTTTAATGAGTACTCACACAATTATGCAGGGATCTGATAAAAAGATACCGAACATGTCAAACTTCCGAAGACGTTGTGCAGATGCAAGAAGCGATCATCGCCGAGATGGAGGCTGAACATGCGGCATCCAAGCAACGAGGAGGCGAGTCTGGCCCTGCTGCCACCTCATGCCGTCATATCTAATCTAGCATCGCATTTAGACACAGTTGGCACGCAAGACGACCTATGGACCGAGAACACGAATCGAATCGGATGGGAGACACGCGTTGAGGCGCTGACGGACGGGGACGAGATCGTGCAGGCAGAGATGAGATGAGGATCAATGATGAGCGCGTTTAGAATTTTCGGTGCCCAGCTGCCTGTTTAAACGAGGCCATAATGCAAACTTCCTGTGGCGAATCTTTCTATGGTGATGGTGGAAGATGAAGCACTGGGCGAGGCAACAAGACAAAAGCGAACCATAGTGTGAAAAGTAGAAAATTTGAATTCTGACTGCTTTTTCCTCGACCGACCGTCCGTCCAGTCACCGTTCCAGCTACGAATCTCGCCCGGGTGCTACTCGTTGGCCACGAATACTGTCAAGACAAGCCTCCAGATATCCAGAGCGCCTTTCAATCGCGTCAATTTTACTCAGAAACCTCCGGTACGACCTCGCTGCCTGCCTCGTGCGCGCCTCGCTGCAGAGCCTTCATCCACGACCTCTTCGCTTTCCAGTCCCACACTGCAACGCAACCAAATTTTTCAAAGGATTCTGATTCCAAAGAACCCATTCCACAGCTAACCGATGGCGAACTATGCAACATACGAAGAGTTTCCGCCCCATCCGTACTTGAGAGAACCAAAGCTCTATGTATCAGGTCTTTCGGGCAACATCACGAAAGAACACCTCGGAGACTTGCTCCGATACTGTGTTCCTTTCAGACCCATGCTTCAGTATGGCGCAGACGGGACGTTGTTGCCGGGTACGTCGCTCTTACTTTCTGTGCAGCACCCAACTTCTGCAGCCGAGTCCTGACCGCCCCGCTTCCACTAGGTTACATTGAGTTCAGGGCACTGGCAGCGGGTATGTAGATCCGAGAGCCAAATCAGGAGCAAAATGTTGAAACATTGGCTGTAATTCATAGCGGAAAAGGCTCTCGCGACGCTGCAAAATCGACCTCTGCCAATCGAGACACCGACCTGCAACATTGTCCTTTCCCCATTCCTGCCGACCACGCCGCCTACATCTTTACCTCCTCCGTCTGCGTTGCCCCGCCTCGTCAAACAGCTTCCGGCTGGTATCACCGATTCGGAACTTTATGATCTTTTCCGGCCGTTCGGTCCGCTTGCTAACGTTCGAAGCGAGGCAGGATTTGGACCCGATATTGGTGTTGTAGAGTTTTGGAGCGAAGAGGATGCTCAACGTGCTGAGGAGGCCATGGTAGGCGTGTTCGAGGCGTGGCTGCACGAGGAAGACCCTGATCCGTTTCTGCCCTGAAAGCATTGTGCTGAAGTCGGAGACCAGAACATGTGCGTACACGCCCCCAGAGTCCCTCTTATACCTCGCCCATCTCCTCCTTTCGATCTTCACTCCCCCATCACTACTATGGCCTCTATGCTGACTCTCCCTCACTATTATCCCCAACAACAACCCGATAGCTCCATCCAGGTTTACCAGCCGCGTCGGGCGCCTGGAGCGCACACCGACTTTAGTGCCAATGCTCCTCCCTTCGTACCAGCTAGTCTTATGTATCAACAGCAGCAGCCGACGCCTCCCCAAAATGTGAGCCAGCCATTCTTCCCCCCTCATCTTTCCTTTGCCATTCCACCACCCGTCACCCCACAACCTTTGTCCAACATTTTGTCGCTATCCTCGCCTCCTCCAAACGCCTACCCTTCCCTCCCCCCTCAACACTCGCCGACTCATTCTCCGAACTTGGGCGCGCAACAACTTTCCCAATATCCCTTCCAACCCCAATCCCAACCCCCGACCGACATGTATGGGATGGGTCAGCAACAGCAGCCGCAACAGCCGAACACGTACGGGCACATGACGGGGAGCACTCCTCCGCAGACACTCCAGCCCACCCCGCCGATGACTCCTCAGAGGCACTTGCAGAACATCGGGCCTCATCACCCGCCTTACAACCCAATGTTCTCTACCCCGCCCAACCATTCTCGTACATCGAGTCTCGGGTCGCCCTCAAATTATTCTCCATTTTCGCTTCCTTTCACCCCTCCTCACGCACCTTTTGTCAGTTACTTCTTTACCTGCCCTTTCATTCACTTTTCCCACCTTCCGTTGCGAATATCACCCCGTCGCTTTGTTCTTTACTGACTTGGATGCCCTGCGTTCCTTGTAGTACTCTCCAAACGGCTCGCCCCCTTTCCCTCGGTCACCTCCCTCTGCTAACGGCTCCTTCATGCACGGTAAATGTCTCATTACCCCTCGTAAAATCGCTGATGCTAACTTGCCCCGCCAGGTCCTGGTCAGCAAGTTCAGTATGCGCCACCTTTCGGGCCCGGATCCGGTAGCCAAAGCGGTCTGATCGACCCATGCAATCTTTTCATCAAGGTAAGATGCATCGCCCATGTCAGTCGAGGGCATGCCTAACGATTGGGTACAGAACCTCGATCCCAACATCGACTCCAACGAGTTATTCACCACCTTCCGTCGGGTAAGTCAATGCTTGTTGCGCGATAGATCTCGTACTCATCTTTTGTCTTAGTTTGGTCACATCGTCAGGTACTTGAATATTGCCAAGTTGATCTACCTGAGACTGATTTCCTACGGTATTCAGTGCCCGAGTTATGCGAACCGAGTCCGGCCAGAGCAGAGGGTTCGGCTTTGTATCGTACCAAACACCCGATCAGGGTTAGCACAGATTTCGGCTGTTAACACGACCTTTCGCTGAGGTCTGCTCCTCTTGTCTAGCCTCAGGCGCCATGAACGCCATGAACGGTACCAATCTCGGAACGAAACCCATCATTGTTCGACTCCACGAGCCTAAGCAATTGAGGCAAGAGAAGTTAGCCAACCGATATTCCGGAGGCCGCAATCCTCATCCTCGAAGTGCGAGTGGTGCTACCAGTCCCTCGCCTAGCGACCCTGGTGAGACCCAGATGCCAATGGAGCGTGCCCGGAGGAGTTCTGGCTCTTACTACCAGGTATGTGTCCTTTTAATGATAAGCCTCTTGTCCAATACTGAACGCGTCTCCCATAGGCCGCTCTCGCGGGTACTCTCGGCCTCGGCTATCAGCAGGAAGAGCTCTCAGCCTTGTCTCCTGTCGTTCGCAAGGACGTCCTTACGGGCGAGCTTACTCGACAGGTCAAAGCTCTCGACACCGTATCTTCAAACGAAGTAACTGGCATTGTCGATCACCTGGTCACCCTCTCCTTGACGGATGTGGTCGAGGCGATTCACAACCAGGATGTGCTGAAGGGCCAAGTTGCCAAATTGAAGATCCCCGAGCCTGCCGCTCCTGCCCTCAACGAAGGAGAGACCTCCCTCGGGTCTCCTATCGCCACCGCTCCCCAGCCAGTGGTTCCAGAAACGTCGCAGCTCCTCGAACCTGCCCCATCGTCCGGCACGCCCGCTCCTCCGGCTTCGGCTCCCGACCACCCGTCGACACCTTTCTACCAGACCCTCACGTCCTCCGATCCTTCGCGCACTTCCTCTCCATCCGGTTCTCAACTTCTCGGCTCTGAACAGGACAGGCTCTTGGCCGCTGTCACCCGCGCCGATGCTGAAAACGCAGCTGATATCACCAAGCTCTTGATGGACTTGTCTAAGAGGGAGAGGGCTATGTGCTTGTTCAACGCCGAGTACCTCAGGCACAAGATCTCCGATGCCAAGTTGGTTTTGGAGGCTTTGGCGGAGGAAGCCGAGGCGCAATCCGTGTCGACCGCTCCGACCGGCGGCCCCGCCACTCCCGCTAAGAGCGCCCGTGGTCTCCCGCCGGCGATGACGTCCTCAACCCCCGCCGAAGTCCCTGGAACGCCGATTCCAGAGCCGGCCGCGACCGTCCATACTCTCGCATCGTTGGCTCGTCTTCCCGCTGTGGAGATTATCAAGCTCGCAAACTCGCCAAACGCCACTGGACTTCCTCTCCCCAAGGCCGACCCCGCTGTCGTCAAGTCCACCGACGAGTTCATCGACGGCCTTAACGGCCAATCGGAGCAGCAGAAGAAGCAGGTCGTTGGCACCAAGCTGTTCAAGGCTGTCAAGGCCTTCGGCATCCGCAATGCCAAGATCACTATTCACCTTCTCGACACTGAGGATCTCCGCGCTCTGACGCACCTCATGAACAGTTACCCCTCTGTGTTGAAAGAAAAGGTCCAGCAAGCCGCTGCCGCTACATCATCAAAGTAACGACCACGCCACGAGATTCACGCTCAAATACAAGAAACCCGTATCTTTTTTCCCTTTTTCAAATTTCATCTTCTGAAGATCTCCCGGTTGCATTCATCGTTCTCCCAGCTTGGTTCACCAAAGTCATTCTCGCATCCCCCAATTCTTCATTTAGTAATCACTTTCCTGCTTTCCAGTTTTGACTTGCTTGGGCCACGTAACTCTCATTTGAAAACATCGTTTCCTTGGATTTAGCTCGTTCTTCTCTTCGATGACCTCGTATATATCCTTTTTTGCTTTTTAACGCCGCCGATGCGCTACACAATCGAGGGGACGGCTTGCATATCCCTATCCATGACAAGAATGCTGACCAGGAAACGCCAACTCCCAGCGGAAAGGAACGACGAGCGAAGTCCTTCGAGAGTTATGGCTCAGTCATCGAGGTCTAGGACGGCGAGCTTCGTCCGCTCCAACTCCGCTCTCACGAATGCTCCCCGCTCACTGCCTTGCTTGGCATTGGCGGTCTAGGCATCCCGTCACTGCAGTCTCCGAAAGAGGGACGTCGGTGGGAGAGAAATCTGGCGGGTTACTGCGGGCCGATGGGCCTGAGAACGGTTGCGGGTCCTCGTTCCAAGTAGTTGACTCTAGCCGACCCGTTTCACGACACGAAGGCGCACTCAGATGACCTTTGCCTTGACATCGATACTTTTCCAACGGATCATAGGCTTGACTTGGGAAGAAATGGAGTCCCCGCCGGATCCCGGACGGCGCTTGGACGGCTGGGGGATGTTCACGAGCCGAGCACGACACCTGATTTTCCCCACATTCATCCACTCATTCAGCTCCTTTTGGACCCTCTTTTTACTCTGGACATCTCTCTGTGCCCTTGAATCCCACTGGAGACAAGTCCTGTTGTTCTTGCATTAGAATCTGGCTTGTCTTGCCCAGAAGAGCTAATTTCTCCGATATGCCAAGGCACCGGAGTGCGTCTCGGACGGTGGCAGCAACTCCGACGCGTTCTACCATTCACTTGAAGCGGACCTTGCGTGAGAGGTTTCCACAACTTAGGAATGCGTTGACGGCACGAGGCGCTACATTTGGTCTTGGCGTGGAGCTTCGTTTGAGCTATATATACGGCGCGGGGCGACCTAACTTTGGACCAAACCAGCGACATATTCCAACATTCTAATCGCTTCCTTCTTCACCGATATCTCACCTGGTCCAAAAATATGAAGGCCTCTTTGTCCTGCGTCTCCATCCTCCTCGCACTCTCCGGTCTCATCGGAGCTGCCCCTGCCCCTTCCACCACGAAGACCGCTGCCGAGGCAGATCAGACCTACTGCATCCAGATCGTGCAGACAGGACCTCCGATTGTCGCAAGTTAACTCAGAGACCCTATTTATGCGCGCTTCCTAATCTGCTTTCCTAGGCTCCGAATGCGTCGAATCTCCAGCTGACAGGCAGCGTCGGTGAGTAGATGGCTTCGCATCACATGCTCTAGTGTACTAACCCACCATGATTATTTCAAGGCAACCATGCTATTCTTCAAACTACTGGACTGACCCAGGGCTGGAATTTTTCTAACGGCGGATTAGGCTCCCCACAATACTGCACCGGTCAGTGGCTCAACATCGTCCCCGGTCCTCATCCGTGGAAGAAACTGTCAGTAGTCCATCCCTATTTTCAAATTCTGCTCTAACGTCATCTATACTTCCAGTGTCTGGGGCAGCACGCAGGTTACTACAACCTGGAAGGCCGGATACGACTCTGACCTTACAGCCAAGAAGACCGCGACCTACGGTCAGAGCTCTACGTTCTTGGCTTGCTCGCCCAGCTACCCGACTTTCGTTGCAGAGTCGTGGGTGTACCTCTTGACCGATCCTTCCGCTGCCTTGCCGCTCGTTGCGGATGAGACTTTGGGCGATGTCAATGTCAAGTCCTGCGTGAAGACCAAGCTGCACATCGGATCTAGTACTAGCTCTGTTGTTTATTAGTTGATCGACTGAGTATGTACTGCATATTATCATGATATATTCTCTGTTTCGATCACTTGATGATCTGCTGGACAGGGCGTCGTGTTGTCGAGTGGTTTTCGTTCCACCTTCAATTTGAAGGATCGATTTCTTTGATGTCGATGTCGCAACTCTCTTTCTTCATTGCCTCGAGACTGATTCGACACCGCCAATCGAGCCAAAGTGCGAGCACACAAACAAATCAAAACTAGCAGAATGTCTTTCAGCTCTGTTGACATCGTGGTACGTCCATACTAGACTCTATACAGTGTTTGCTCCCTTCGGACGATAATCAGCAATAGTCGGAAGCACTCGTGACAGGTAGAGACTTACGGATTCGATGAACAGCTTGGTCTTGACACAGCTCGTGATATTAACGTTGACCAAAGCTTCATCAGAGGCGGTGGGGAGCGTCGAGCTCGTCAAGAGGAACAAAGTCCACTTGGGAGCCTTTGCGAAATCAGTGGCGGAGATCGCCGAAGGCTTGCATGCCAAGAATGTATCGGTATCGCCGTAGGTCTTGGTCGCGTTTGCTGTGAGGTACTTAGAGTAGCCCGCCTTCCAAGTGGTCGTGCTCTGAGAAGAGCCCCACACGAGAGGCTTCCAAGGGCGGACGGAATCGGCGATGTTAAGCCAGGACGACGTCGGGCACCAAGGATAACCTAGACCGCCGTTGCCAAAGTTCCATCCCGATCCAAGGCCGGCCTTGGTCAGAGTTGCGAGACCTGCGAATGTAGAAGTTTAGCCTCAAAGGAGTTGCCTATGCTTTAATCGTTCCGACTGACCGCCCTGATTGCTCAGCTCCAGACCGTCGACAGCCGTTCCACTTGACACAGCCTATTCGATAGGTACTTTCTTAGTAACCTGCCTAGGAAAACAGACCACCCTGATACATACAACGACGGGAGGAGTGGGCATGATGACTGCGGGGCAGTAGACAACGCGCGGGCTGACGGGGTTGGCATTGACGGAGGTGGTGATGGCAAAGAGAGTAGGAAGAAGAACAGCGGATGACTTCATGATGCTCTGCGCTCAGGTCGCTCAGATCAGTTTTAGTTTGGGGAGGTCAAAAGATGACGTGAAAGCCACGATATATATACCATCGCCCTTCGCCAGGCCCGCCAAGCACTCGGCGAGCGGATTCGGGAATTGCTCGCGAGAAGCCTTATGGATCGGCAGAACACCGTCGTCGCTAAGCTTTACGGGGTCTTTCGGAGTAAGAATCAAAACTAGTAGAATATCTTTCATATCTATTGACATCGTGGTACGTCTATAGGAGACTCTATACAGTGTCTGCTCCCTTCAGACAATGATCAGCAATAGACCGAAGCACTCGTGACAGGTAGAAACTTACGGATTCGATGAACAGCTTGGTCTTGACACAGCTTGTGACATTAACGCTGGCCAAAGTCTCATCAGAGGCGGTGGGGAGCGTCGAGTTCGTCAAGAGGAACAAAGTCCACTTGGGAGCCTTTGCAAAATCAGCGGCGGAGATGGCCAAAGGCTTGCATGCCAAGAAGGTATCGCTATCGCCGTATGTCTTGGTGGCGTTTGCTGTAAGGTATGTGTAGTAGCCCGCCTTCCAAGTGGTTGTGCTCTGAGGAGAACCCCACACGAGAGGCTTCCAAGGGCGAACGGAGTCGACGATGTTGAGCCACGAGGACGTCGGGCACCAGGGATAACCCAAGCCACCGTTACCAAAGTTCCATCCCGACTCTAGACCTGCTGTGGTGAGGCTTGCGATACCTGGAAGTGTACAATGCTTAGCGTCGAAGAAGGAGGTGAGTTGAACAAGCTCGACTGACCGCCCTGATTGCTCAGCTCAAGCCCGTTGACAGGCGTTCCACTTGAAACAGCCTATAAAAAAGCCCTGATCAGTCGAGAGGAAGAGGCAAGGAGGCTATGGCATTACAGACAACAACGGGGGGCTTGCGTACGACTATCGCAGGACAGGCGACGATGCGTGGTTCGAGGGGGTTGGCATTGACAGAGGTGGTAATGGCAAAGACAGCAGTGAGAAGGACGGCGCTTAGCTTCATGGTTATACGTTACAATTGGTCAATTGACGTTGAGACATCAGAACGGGCCATGGAAAGCGCCACTTATATTCCATCGCCCCGCCGTCAGGTCCGTCAAGCGCTTGATCGGGCTCGGGGATTGCTCGCGAGAAGCCGCGTCGGTCGGCAGAACACCGTCGTCGCTAAGTTTTTACGGGGTCTTTCGGAGTAAGAATGCAGGGACCGTACCAAAGCTAGTTTCAAGTCAGAGAAGTGGGGGTCTCTGGGAGGGTGTCGGAAAGGTCTTCTTTAGCTAATTCGTGAGACTCGTTCCCATGTCGCAGCTCCCGTTCAACCGGGGTTCGCCATATACGCCATCCAACGGTCAGGTACTCACGGCATCAAGCGCTAATTTGTTTTAGTACAAAACGAGCCTGGCTGAGATGGTTGTGGTCAGGTTCAGGTAAAGGCGTTTAGGTCTCACGCAAGTCTTTTCCCTTCGATCAAGCATGACCAGAAAGCAGAACTAAGAGCCAGTTGTATTTCTTGATTTAGCATAATTGGAATTCAATATAAGATATTTCATCTCCGGTGGGAGCTTGCATCATACTCACCACAACGTTGTCCCGCCGGTACTGCCCTGAAAGGTTTCGGGCAGAAGTGAATCAATGCTCTCCGTCTCCCCAGTTATGACGGCAAGTCAAACTTACGGGATTAAGGAGAATAAGCGCTCAGATACACACTCTCAGACTAATACTGGTCTTGGAAAGAGATGAGCGAAGACCGTGCTTCCGGGAATAAAGCAATGCGAAATTAACTCCCCCAGACCTTTCGAACGTGTTCAGTTGACTTGGGTCCGCTTCTACCAATCGCTCCAGAAGGCAACTATTCAACACTTCAAGTCTCATACCAGGCCGTGCAGACTTGCCTAAACATCTTACAAGACAGGTGGAAGGCCTGGTATCTCAAAAGTGAGTATCCTCAAATGTCGGTCATCAACCTGTACGGGAAACGGTCATGATCAAGTACTCGGATCCCGGCTTCATCCGAAGTCAGGTATCGCTTTTCAAGTACTCTCCGAGCTATCGAATCCGTGGATTATTGCTCGTGGGCGGCGATTTGCAAGAGTACAGGCACCCCGGGATCGTCAGGGGAGGACTGCAGCATATGATCCACAATTGCGGACGGGCGGTGCTCACCGAAGGTCCTTGACCGCCTGCTCTTTAGCTGATATTTTTAGTAGTTATCACTGACGATTTTGCTGTGTTGAAATTGCGCAAAGCTCGAAACTCCTCAAATTATTAGCTCGCGTTGTAGGACGTTCGTAGCCCTCTATCATCAGGAATATTATAGAAAATTTATTATATAAGAAATGCCACAAATATCATGCTACACTTAATCAGGAAATCGTCGGTAGAAACTGATTATCAGGGACTCTAAGGTCATCGCTTCCAACGGCTCCTCGATGTGAAAAGCCAATCCCACGGAAAGGGAAGTTGAAAGCGAACAGAGCCGCAAGTTCTCCTGGCACTTCCCAGAGTGCGTCGCCGAACGCCGGTGCCAGCTCGTCGCGTCCCCGACTGACTGGCGGGTTGATCCAACCGTTTCCCCCATCGGTCAACGTCCCTGGTTCCTGGTCTGTTTCTTAAGCAAACGTTTGCCACGCTGTACTTCTGATCACCTCTACCGTCGCATCGGGTGACGGAAGATTGTACTCCGTCTCCCGACTATCGATGCGAATGGGAACGGTCTATCGGTCACCGACTCGGGCCTATTACCGTTTATTTGCCAAGCAGAGTGGCCTTGACCTGCCAAGCTCATCGTCGGCTTAACTGCGGCGAAGTCCTATCGGGTTTCCAGTATAAATAGCTTCGAGAGCAAGTGGTTTGATTAGCGGTGTAGCACAACTTCTTGCAGCGGTTGAGGAATGAAAGCAACCAAGTATCAGTTCAGCATAGTTGTCGCGGCGCTAGCATCCGCTGTAGCGGCGGCACCCGCCATAACTGCAATCGACCCACCTCCCACCTGTGCAATGATATACGGAGCACCTATTCTGGTAGGCTACAAGCTGGTCTGCGCCAAGCTAGCGTAGCGAGAAGACCTAACACTCCGGCTATGAAAGGCCCTTTCCGACTTCGCCGCAATCAACTACCTGCAGTTAACCAACGAAGGAATGTATTTCCTACTATGTCACTACTGGGCAAACTCTCCTGACTTAACGAGAACTATAGGAGGAGTTGCTAAACTCACCGACTCTGGGTACCATCCTCAGTGGGACTTCACTGGTGGTGGTATCGGGGTTTCTGGATGCGTCAAGACAACACCGTGGTTAACCATTGGGACGGCCAATAGCCCAAGAAAGCCCCTGTACGTTGAGTGAGCCGTATATAAACTACTAGCTCAACGCTACCGTTCAGATACTGGACAACAACCGAGATTACGACGAGTTGGGATGCGGCCTACTTCAAGAACATCACCGCGAAGGCGACATCCAGATACAGCGCAACCTCATCATTCTTGGCATGTCAGCCTAGAAAGCCTGCGAAAAGCAATTCCGGCATATGGACACTTTACCTGCTCACGGATGGCTCGACAGGACCAACAGGCCCCGCTCCACTGTACGACGTGGCGGTCGAGACGTGTGCAGAAACTCAATTGTTTGTAGAGCCAATCCGAGGATGAGATGTAACGGCAGTTATCTAGAGCTCACGAGCCCTTCGAATGGTGATCAATTGATGATTCGTTTTTCCCGTACAACCCCGGTTTCATCGGAAGCGTGTGACATGAGATTAACGGTTCCTGTCCAGCCGTCCGTTCTCACAGCGTACTAATACATTCATTGTCTCGTCCATATTTCGTCTATGTAGTGAGCTGTACATCAAGGAATTGGATTCGGTAAATCGTGAACCTTGCTAAATTTGGCAAATCACCTCCCGGCCAGGCTTAACAGACAGCTTCTTTAATTCTTTGCGTCGTGTACTTAAATATGGGATTTCCTTCGCATGACTCTTGGCAACTCACCTCGTACCAGTCAGGAATGCTCTTCACTAAATTGTCCTTTGCTGCCGCCCTCACCTGTGGCATGGTCTTGGGTGCTCCCGCGCCTCAATCGTCCTCACCAGTTGTCTGCCCTACCGCATACACCTATGGAATTGAGGTATGTATACCATGCAGGTATTGACCGGTTTAAACGTTAAGTGTGTGTGGTTTTCTTTAGGCGACAACACCCGGAACTCCAGTCTATGGACTTGAATTGACCGACTCTAGTACGTCTCTGGACAGGGTATCGGTATCGGTATCGGCTCTTACGTCCATCGTTGCATAGGTGGGACAGCGACTCTGACATCGAACGGTCTTCACAGCGGATGGAAATTCACCAAGGGAGGAATTGCTGCATTTGAAGGCGTCGGTTGTGCGTATAAATACCTCAACATAGTGGCTAGTACCCATCCATGGAAGCCGCTGTCAGTACCTTTCTCATTTGCCAGTATCTTTGTGACTCATGAGGATTCTAGTGTTTGGCAGTCGACCCAGTCTACAACTACATGGAAGGCATCTCCAGGCTCGAATATTACGGCTCTAGCGACATCTTCCTACGCTCAGACCTCCACCTTCTTGGCCTGTCGCCGACCGAGCGCGGTCAACGGATCGGCTACCTGGGCCCTCTTCTTGCTCACTCAAAATGCCCTTCCCACTGCAACAGATGATTCCCTTGGAGACGTTGTGGTTTCTTCATGCACGAAAACGGTGCTTTATGTGAACACGACCCCATAAACCCGTAGCGTTGAACAGTGACTTTATCCTACAATAAGATCACTCGCTAGTACTAAGAAAATGTTTTCTGGGTACTTATCTGTCTGATGGTAATCCGGATCTCCGGATCTAGTACATTCCACGAGCGAAGCGAGCGCGGTCACGACCGGGGTGTTGTGGTTGTCCCAGAGCAAACAACGCGTAAACAGTTCCGTTTGAGTTCGAACTGATTCTACCATCAACAGCACGCCCGCGAAACCTCTTGTCTCTTGTACTATAAAAATACAGTCAAACCATGGTACGGAAACCGAAAGAAACTGCATTAGATATCGAAGAACTGCCGGAACTTCTCGCCCCTATATTCCAACAAGCGCAACTCTCCCTCGCTAACCACCGGAAGAATGTCGTCTCCCTTCACAAGATTCACGAACAAGCTGCCCAAGTCACGCAAGCATTGGCAAAAGGGAAGGGAGTCCAACTTATTGGAGAGGCGGCGTTTACCAAGGCGTTCATCGCGATGGTGAACCGTATCCTTCCAATAAAGAAAGGCGTCAGTCAGGCGGACAAGTCCATCAAATTCGTTGCCGCTTTTGTTCGTTACACGTCTGAGAAGGGTAAGACTAAAGGAAGATTTCTTATCGAATCTGACTGACGCTTCAATAGCTACCGAGGAGAAAGGGAAGGATGATGCAGCAGAGGAAGACGACACGACCGCCTCCCGATTCATCGCTCTGCTGGTAAAGCACCTTCTGCGCGGGTTCCAAGCGAAGGACAAGAATGTACGACTTCGCGTACTTCAATGCATTGCGGAAATGATGTCGTCGGTCGGTGAAATGGAGTAAGTTGAAATGTCTATTGGAACCCCTCACACTAGGCAAATCTCTGACAGGCGAGCCTTTTAGCGAGGACCTGTATCTTGCTCTGCAAGCCGCCCTTTTGGAACGAATAAGAGACAAAGAAGCACCTTTGCGAGTTCAAGCTGTGATTGCTCTGGCTAAATTACAACCAGAGAATCCGGAAGAAGTAGAAGACGATGAACAAAGCATCTCGGAAGTCCTGGCAGATGTCTTGCAGCATGACCCTTCACCGTGAGTACTCGTGTGCCGGTGTTAATGCATGTTGCTGAGCTCTCTTGGGGTCTAGTGAAGTACGTCGGGCTGCCCTGCTCAATATCGCAGCATCGAAGAACACACTGGAGGCCATCTTATCCAGAACTCGCGATCAAGATACTACAATAAGAAAGCTACTCTATGCTCATGTATTGGCAGGTTTGCCCCATCCGAAGCTTCTGACCATCGCCCAACGGGAGGAAGTCGTGAAGAACGGGTTGAAAGACCGGGAGGCGGCCGTCCGTGCTGCCGCAGGTCGTTTAGTCGGAGTATGGGTTGACATTTTTGACAGAAGTCTGCTTGAAGTACGTGGCTTTTACTTGTTTGAACTCGATCTGAATATTCAAGATATTCTCCTAGCTTCTAAAAATGTTCGATTTGATCGGTAGCGAAGAGGTTGCGCAGGAAGCTTTACTGTCAGCATTCGTCACCCGCCCAGACCTTTTCGATGCGGTAGAATTTGAAGGTAAGTAGACCATATCTCCGACCATCATTTCATTCGCTGACAGGACTTCCAGATACATACTGGGAGGATCTAACACCAGAGAAGGCCTTCCTTGCACGCGTCTTCGTGGACCACTGTGTTGCGACTAAAGTAACTCGTTGCATTGCGTTGTTCAGCATCTTAGTTGACCGTAACTGTTCGAAAGGATGCAGCACGCCTCGAATCATCTTTACCGGTGGTTACAGCATTGGCTTTCAAGATCCAACACTGTTACAATACGCTTCTGGAGCTCTCGAAGGAGCTAGAGAATCAAGATAGGGAAGACAGTATGGAAGTCGACGGTGATAGCCAGACCGATCGAGAAGAGCGACGAAGTAGCATGGAGTTCACCGTAGCCCAGCTTCTTAAATTGGCGGTGAACCTGGACTACTCAGACGAAATTGGGAGGAGGAAAATGTTCGGATTAGTTCGTGAGTGTCGTCTGGCTCCTTGGCCCATGCCTTCGCTCTGATTCTTGGGCCCTACGATAGGTGAGATGGCTGGTCAGGAAAGCTTGCCAGAGGGTCTCATCGCTCGCTGTCTTGACGTGCTACGCAAACTATCGCCGAACGAGCGAGATTTAATCCGCTTGATCGTTGAGGTCGTCCAGGAGTTGAGAGACTTGGTGCGGCAGGACGAGCCCGAGGTAACGCTTCATGCCTTCGTGTGCATGCATAAAATTAACGTATTTATTGCAATAGGAACCAACGGGTAATGGAGATGAGAGTCAATTTGGGGACGATCGTACCGAAGGCGGTCGACCACCAGCTCCGGCACCAAGAGAGATAACCCCTGAAACGCAGGCGAGGATAGAAGCAATCGACCTACGATGCCTAGTTCTGTGCATTGGAATGCTTGAGCGTGTCAATTCTGTGAGTAATCACAATCTTTCTTTCGTACGACTGACGTACTGATTTTGGTGTACCAGACATTGCAAGACAACTCGGCGTTGCAAGGGCTACTCCCCGAGCTCATTATCCCTTCCGTTCGCTCTAAGGACCCCCTATTACGAGAAAGGGGTTTGAT